>SNQJ01S0011214.1:154306-187721 GCA_010110895.2 Picea sitchensis | reverse complement strand
AAAAACAAAAAAACAAAAAAACAAAACGCCCCTATTTTCACTAGATATCCTAGCTATCCATTTTTTCATTTCATTTTTAATACCCTTTTTTTATTTCTACCCCTAGAATGGAAACATGACAGAAATCTTATATGCCCACAAAGCGCAAAAATAATCCAAAAATAAGTAAACAACTACACTAGCATCCGAACATAGTGATATGCCATTATAATAAGATAACATTGGGTTCAATGGCTTGGTGTTATACTAATTTCACCCATCTCTTTTATTATAATGTGTGGTCATGCATTTTTTGAGGAAGGGGGGTTATTTAACTACAAAATATAAAGTAGATAACCCATATATAGAAAGTCACTTTACATCTATGTATGAAAAAATACATGAAATCACAGCAAATTGATGGATTTTACTTCTTGCAAATAACCTTATAGTTGAAGAAGCTAGTGGTTTCATTTTGGAAAATGCACCATGAACATGGAGTCATTCCTTATGATTACATTTATTCAAAGTATTTTTTACTAAGTACCCAAAGGAAATACAATTTATTTTAATACCCAAAATCATTTTAGGTTCATGGATGAAATAATACAAAAAATGGGGATTGGAGGAGATCTCAGTTTATAACCTATAAGGTGTAAGAATAAGGAAAAAATGTTGAGATGCAACCAATTCATACATTGAAATAATGGAAAGTTAAGAAGAGAATTATCCTTTTAAGTTATTCATGGTTCTCAAGTATAGTTTGTGAAAAATCATGAAATCAATTGACAAAACATTACCAATAAATTATACTTGATGGATTGGGACTGTTAGTTTTAGGAGAAAGAAAGTTCCCCTGAAATAAGGACATCAACACGATCCAAGATCTTTCCCAAATACATATATGGAGATGGGTGTTTTTATGAGACACCCTCTTTTAAAGAAATTTTAAAGATATCTTTAATATTTTGAGGTTGGTGAGGCCTAGTATTTTATATTTGAACTATTTTCATGTCTTCTTTAATTGGTTGACCAATATTATTATTTCAACTAAGAGGCATCCAAAATCAATGTATCAAAAGAATAATCAATATACAATGGAGAGAATATTCTATGAAGTATGGGATTATGCACTATAAAGGAGCACTAGAGAGGTTAAAATATCCACTCTACATTATCTCCAAGAACTAGAATCATTATTATAAAGGATATGTACTCAAAGATTTTATTGGACTTGTTTATTTCACAATTAAGTTAAATCTAAATGATCAATAGAGGAGCACTAGGCAAGTGTTGACGTGGGAAAAATCCCATTTCTCAATAGTAGGGGTTACCCCCGATAAGAAGTCAGGACTAGGGATCTCACTATTTGGAATAGGGAACCCATCCATATTCTGGCCTAGCAACCATTTCTGGATTGGAGTTTACCGGTTATAGCCTAGTCCACTGATAATGATTTCAAAGCCAAGGAATGAAATGCAGCTAATATAAGATGCATGTGTCTAGATGAAAATAAGGTAACCATAAATAAAACATATAACTGGCTATGCTCCTGTCAATGGCCCTAAAAATAGTTGACATAGATCAAAGATAGAAATAAGAAAAAATAATTTCAAACACATAATAGTCTAGCATTTAACCAATAATTTACAGTTCTATGCCCACTAATTTAGATAAATATCCATTGAAGAACATAAATAAGAATGCATCCACAATACATAAGAATAATCTACAATATGAATTGCATCCTTACAGAACCAGAGTTCTAAGAAAAACACGAAGGAATAGTCCACAATACATCCATCATGAGAATCATAGTTATCTAGAAAATAGCTTGCCAAACCGACATCTCCTCATTAAAAGTTTCAGTAATAGTGCATGAAAGATGCAAGATCCAAAATCCCATTACTCATATCCAATACCCGTATTTATTGATATTCAACTTGACTCTTGTCCTTTCATATTCCCCCCATGACCTTTCACTTACAAAATTATTTCCTTATCTTCCTCGGAATCATGAGGGAAAAAGGACAACATAAATGTTTATACTTTAATGTATTATATGCAGTTACATTTCAAATATGTATTTTAGTGCTAGTGGTTCGTCATATATTTTGGCCATAGCACACCACACCCATCATGATGATGGTCTAGATATAGGAAAAATCTTCTCCCTCCAAGTTTGATATTTTACCATCATTGGATTGAAAATTCTTCTTCGACCATTTGAGTTCGATTCCCTTTCCCTGCTTCCCTGCTGCTGCGAAAAGTGTTGTTGTTTCTATTTCTCTATCATATTGAGAAGAATATCATATTTGCAAGGGTACTATTGAATACCAATAGATTTTCTTAATGTGTATAAAGTTTTCCTTCATGGTTTGCTTCCTTCACACGTTTTCTATCCGTATTGTTGAGTACATCCTTCCTTTAGCATCGATACCTGGCACCATTCAACATGAAATAGATGAGTGACCATAGAATAATATTGAAATAAAATTTCAAAACCATACATTTAAACCTATAAAAAGAAAACATTATCTAAGTGAGAGTTCATATATGCTTCCCTAAGTTCGGTTCCTGGTTCCTCTGCCCTTGGTTGAAGTGGTTTGTTCTCCAGGGATTTTTCCAATGTGAGATATATTAATCCTAAAAATGTGAAAAATTGTTGACGAATATATAAAATCATATAACTTAGAAGTTGTATAGCTTAGAAATATCTTTCCAACAGTATAAGGAATAGAGGAAATAGGTATCAAAGTCAAATGTTATGAACAAAACAAAAAAGGAAGTTTTACAAGGTCTTCTCCTTGTGTGTTGACAATAAAAGCACAAAATCATGTGTCAGCAAGAAAAGAATGAACTCATGTGTCAAAAATATGAGCATGGACTCTCCTATGTATTGGAAATATGATCATGAACTCTCCTATGTTTCATCAAGAAAAGCATGAACTCATGTGTCTGCAAGAAAAGTGAAAACTCATGTGTCAAAAAGAAAAGAAAAAACTCATGTGCCAACAGGATGAGCATGGACTCTCCTTTGTATCAGCAATATGAGAATGAACTCTCCTATGTGTCAGTAAGAAAATCACAAAATCATGTGTTTCAAGAAAAACACAAACTCATGTGTCAACAATAAAAGCACAAACCCTTGTATCAGAAAGAAAAGCATGAAATCATGTGTTGAAACGATGAGCATGAAATCTCCTATGTATTGTGAAGATGAGCATGAACTCTCCTATGTGTTGGCAAGAAAAGAACGATCTGATAAGTTGGAAAGAAAAGTGTGAACTCATGTGTAAGGAATATGAGCATGAACACTCCTATGTATCGGTAAGATGAGCATGAACTCTCCTATGTGTTAGAAAGAAAAGAATTAACTCATGTGTCGAAAAGAAAATCATGAACTCATGTGTCAAAAACAAAAGCATGAACTCATGTGTTGGAAATTAAAACACGAACTCTTGTATTTGTAAGATGATCATGAACTCGCACGCAGGGGTGTAGACTGATCAACAAGTGTTGTGTAAATGGAAGGAAATTTGAAAAAATGAGGTCTCAAGTTGTATTCTCACCCCGATTTACTTGTGTTCCATTCCTGCGGGCTAGGTGGATGCACTTGGGGTTATAGTGGTAGCCGACGGGGATCGACCCCATGTCATGTGAGTACGAGAACCACGCGTTTTTGATTCCCCCAATACAAAAAAAATGATGATCATGAAATCTCCTATGTATCATCAAGATGAGAATGAGCTCCCCTATATGTTGTAAATAAAATCACAAACTCATTTGTTGTAAAAAAAATCACGAACTCCCCTATGAAGGAAGACAAATCGAAACAAATTCTAAGTGTATTTTTTACCGGCAAGAAACAACAAGATCTTGAGTTCAAAAGTCCATAAATTCCTCATACGATGTATGATTGAGGTGTCACCTTTTGCAACACAAACAATGCAAGGAGGGTATTCTAGTGATATACCTTACAACTTCATTCAAGCATCTAAGTATATTCATTTTTATTGAAATTCATTTCTAACAAGGCTTGCTTGATGGGAAATCCTTGGCAATCGTTCTAGAACTTTTGGACCATGGATTTCAATTATGGAAGTGGTGTTGGAATAATAATCTCATAAAATATACATCTATCCTATTTTAGGAGTGAAAAATCCACTTTGACTAGTACCCAAAATTTTGAGCAAAGACATTTTTTAATGAAAGTTTGGATCCCTTTCTTGCTAATTCTTTGCTCGAATTCAGTTCCATCAATTTATATGACATATGTGATATATAGGCTCTTAATAAATCCATTATAACTAAATTCATACTTCATTGGTTGAGAAATATTATCCTTCGAAAACAACCAACTGTCATTTGGAGCACTTTCCATTGATTATGTGACAAGAATGCCAACTCTTCTCTGAAATGCATCTCAAAGATAACCTATGCCCTGTAGATGCTACAATCAATCCACCTAAAAAAAACACTTTTATGATCAAGGTTATTCCTAAAACCAAGAAGGCGCAAATCGTGCATGTTGGCATGGTATGCGTTATGAAAGTTGCTAACGATATGCACAAACTCAATCACAACAACAACCTGATGTAGATTAAGCAAGTTAGGAAATTGGTCATCAATGGTCTGGTCAAGCATGGAGGGATTAATCGCTTGAAACCATATAAATCTAGTTAATGGGTGTAGCAATAATGATATGAGATAGAGGAACTTGGGAGAGGCTTCGAGGTGAAAGAGTCTTGCTAACATGATATATGTCGGAAGGAAAAAGAAGATCATTGTCAATATGATCAATGTTAGTGAAAGGTCAACATCTTTATTCTATCATACCAGTGACATAAAATGGAAACTAACTGACAAGCAGTGCATCGTAGAGAGAGAGATGAACCTCATTGATATATTGTGTATCAGAGAGAAAGAAAGGTACATTTCCAATATGTGATGTATCAACAAATATGGGGGAATATATGTTGATGTGTATCATTGGAAACAAGCTTTATGGTCGTCGGTGTGTCAGTGAAGAAATCACTAACTTTCTAATACTCATTGTATCTACGAGGAAAAGATTAACCTGCATCACCCAAGTCACCGATGTGAGTTGCATCAGTGGAGGAAGAAGGATGTTCACTGATACATCCTTTATTGGAAAAGGAGAGAATATGTTCATCGATACACTGTGTATTGACAAAGAAAGAGAGAACTTGCCGATACATTGTGTATAAGTGGGCCAAAGTCTTCCTTAAAATCGCAAAAATGATAAAGTGTGGAGAGTGAAAATAGAGACTTGGGGTTTGTTATTTGCATGAGACAGTTTGAGAGGATTTCTAGTAGAAACATTTTGTGGGGCNGACAAGCAGTGCATCGTAGAGAGAGAGATGAACCTCATTGATATATTGTGTATCAGAGAGAAAGAAAGGTACATTTCCAATATGTGATGTATCAACAAATATGGGGGAATATATGTTGATGTGTATCATTGGAAACAAGCTTTATGGTCGTCGGTGTGTCAGTGAAGAAATCACTAACTTTCTAATACTCATTGTATCTACGAGGAAAAGATTAACCTGCATCACCCAAGTCACCGATGTGAGTTGCATCAGTGGAGGAAGAAGGATGTTCACTGATACATCCTTTATTGGAAAAGGAGAGAATATGTTCATCGATACACTGTGTATTGACAAAGAAAGAGAGAACTTGCCGATACATTGTGTATAAGTGGGCCAAAGTCTTCCTTAAAATCGCAAAAATGATAAAGTGTGGAGAGTGAAAATAGAGACTTGGGGTTTGTTATTTGCATGAGACAGTTTGAGAGGATTTCTAGTAGAAACATTTTGTGGGGCNATTCTCTTAGGGAAAAGGTAAAAGAAGAAATTAGGGAGGGTTTTGTGTTGGAAGAAAAAATGGTGACACAATGCGTGAAGCCAAAATATATGCCAATACTCCCTAATTTATGAGCAAGAAAATGTAGAGGGTCATATAATTAATTTTAATATTATAAATTTTGAAATTAATGTGAAATAGTTCCCTGAAATATTTCACAATGGTGGGATCACTAGTGATGATTAAATGTCATATAATAGAGCTCGTTTGTTGTAAATATAGGATGAATGATGCTAAGATTTATTTACTTAAGAAAAATCAACAATTCAGGTTGGCATTGTTAGAAAAATAAGTGTGCTTGTTTCACCATAGACAATATAGCAATATTTTCACCCGACCATAGGCACAAAAGCCAACCCCAAGCACCTTAAACTTGAGAGATAAAATAATTCCGGAAGTAATCCAATAGACAATGAAGGTAGCACACCTTTCTCCAGGGATAGTGCACCAAGAAAGAATAACCAAAGAACACATACAAAGTCCAAACCATAACGAAGAGAAAGTCCAGCCAAAATTCCAGTTGCAGCTACACTCCCTATCCAAAATTGTGCACCCCTAGTCTTATGCAGTTGTGAGAGTAAGAGTGACAAATGAGCTCTAGCGCCCTCTATTTATACTGCTCTATCTCACTTGACTTGGCCAACTTATCATTCTGGAGGATAATAAATCAATATTAAATATTCTCTTAGGTCGACTTGTCTCCTAGGGTTATTATCCAACGTTTTAGGGTTTCTCTTGCTTCCTGAAATATTCTAGTCTTTTCAAAGGTTACACATGGAGGTTAATACCTCTTGCAACTACCATAATATCAAAACTCCGTCCTATCTAGGGAGGTATTAAAGGAAATGGTCTTGAGCACAAAAATACCATTCAACCGGTAGAATCATCATAGCCACATAGTCTATCTCATGATCAAATCATGAGCACCATCATCACCATCCAAATAGATAGTCTCCATGGAAATTAGAACAATGCCATCCAATAGAGACGAACTATGTCTATTCATAGTAGTATATAACTATTATCCAGTGGTACAAAAACACTGTAATTAGCACACTTTTACTAACCAATGACATACAATCACTACCAGTGGATCACATCCACCCCAGTAGCATACAACTACTGTACAGATACATACAATATATACAAAAATCATATCATATGATATCAACCTGTATAAAAATATCATGATACAAACTAAGTCATCTGGGCCATTCTTCCACTCACATATGTGAGATCTGGAAGAGCATCTTCCCTTAGAATGTAAAACATCAGACATGTTATATCTGGACTATTCTTCCCAAGAATAGAAGAATAATTGTCCCTGATTTCTGATCATGGACCATTCACCTAACTGGTCCATTCCTCCAATGCTAAGCATAGTGAAACCTATAGAGAATGAGTTTTCCCTAGGGAATTCATGTGCCTGATTGTTGAACCTAGACCATTCACCTAACTGGGCCATTCTTCTGGCACTAATCAAAACGCAACCTAGAGAGAATGATTCTTCCCTAGGGAATGACTGTTCGGACCATTTTCTATGGAAATGACTATCCTGCACCAACATCCAAAATGTACCATTCTTCAAAAGTTCTCACAATTGTGAACTTCGAAAGAATGACTTCCCGATGAGGTGGACCATTCTACCTGACCACTACTCAGAGTAACTTCCAATAATAATGATTTTCCTATAACAATCCCCCACACTAGCCACAACGAGAATCATTGTATATGGTACATAAACAATATATTAGAACATTTTCATTACCAAAATGATTGTTCGATATGGACCATTTTCCAAACTAGAAAATGATTTTCTGTCAAAAATATTGAACCAATTTTTGAACTAGAAAAGAACTTCCCAACTTGGACCATTTTCCGAACTTGAAAATGAATGTCCATAAATAAATTACATATAAGTGATCTCTCCCAACCTGTGAGTAATCACTTCTTTTTCAATAAGCAAGTTGTCTCCAGGAGCCCCAACTTTTCCCTTAAGTACACAAATGTTTCATCTTGGACAGAGGCTTTACCAAAATATATGATATCTTCTCATCTGTGGATATTTATTGGAGAACCACTTCTCCCCTATAGACTTTCCCATAGATAAAATAATGCTTTATGTTAATGTGCTTCGACCTGTCATGGAAAACCGAGTTCTTTGAAAGCTTCACACAACTTTGATCATCACAATATATCATGGTCGAATCCAACACCTGATCAGACAGTCCAAAAACCAACTTATAGAGACACATTGCTTTCGTACAAGTATCACAAGATGCAATATACTCTGATATTGTAGTGCTAAGTGAAACAAACTTTTGTTTCCTGTTAGCCCATGATATCATGGAAAAGATCAATACTGAAACATATCCAATAAGAACTTATTATTCTATCTACACTCCCTACCTAATCTGAATCAATAAATCCATGCAGTTGTATATCATAACTCAAACTTCCCACGAAAACATTTCAAGGCATGCTTTGCAATTTTTCAATTCTCATGGCTAGGTTCCACCTGGAACTATTTTCACATCAAAGAAAATATATGGCTGAGTATTATCCAAATACATTAATGAGCCATTCAATTGTCAATACAGGGATGGGTTTACTGGATTAGAGTCTCTCAAATTATTTAGATATCTCATCATGGGAGTTTTCCATGGATTTGCAATCCATCATCCCAGACTACTGAGGAACCATTCTGATACACTTTCTCTATCATAGGAAGTTTTTTCCATGCTTCTGTTGTACATGATATTCTCTACATTGAGTTACTTGAATCCATACAAGGTCTTCTTCCATATGCATACATGGGTCTCTTTCTGGTATACCTCAAAACCTTGAGATTTCTCTACATAAGCTTCTTCCTCAATTGATCTATTGAGAAGAATAGTCTTTTACATCCAACTGATGTAAAATTAAATTCATTCTCGCTTGTACATGATATTCTCTACTTGAAGTTAATACTTGAATCCATACAAGGTCTTCTTCCATATGCATACATGGGTCTCTTTCCTGGAAGGCTAAAACCTTTGAGGATTTCTCTTACATAAGCTTCTTCCTCAATTGATCATCGAGAAGAATAGTCTTTACATCCAACTCCATGTACCAAATTCATTGATATTGCAAGAGTATATAATAGCCTCGCATAGAGGTATATATTTGGTTTTAATTGGAACAATTTGTCATGATAGTCTTTTCCCTCCTTCTGGAAGAAACTTTAGTTCTGAATATCTCAATGCTAATTCCATTTATAAGTCTTTTTAACAATTTCTTACATACATTTTTCATCACAACTTCCATTCCTTTGCTTTATTCTCTTCTAGTGGGTTCAAACCATACCGGTAGTCTTATGATTCTCAATACAATGACTAGATGTTCTGATTTTCCTCTTTCTTTCCTCGAATCTTCATGTTCTTCCTCATGTTCCTCTTTAACTTTGGTGTCCATGGAGTCTTCTATAGATTCCATGTCTTCCTTCCTCAAGATTCCAACTCTTTCCTTTCATCATAGGAACATAGATGATGGACAACAAGGATACTTTAAGGCTTCTTTCAAAGAAGACTTCTTCTCGAAATAAACCCGAATTCATGTTGTTTTTTTTACCATGGATGCTACTTTCAATGGAGAACATGGAAAGATAATTTATAATCTTCATGGGTTATTAAATGGATCATATCATTTAGGGTTAGATCCTTCCTAATCATAGCTTCATGCATGAATGCATGCTCTTCTTTTGGAATTCTACAATCAACTCCCTCCATCTAAGAGATTCCATGCTTCCGTCTGCATCCTTATTGATTTCTCCAAAGTGTCACAAGTCTTATTCTATCTTTCCTCTTGATTACTGACTTCTTTCCGGTATGAATCCTTCTGTGTCTCTTCAATTTTGATTGTAATTTCAGCCTATCTAGCAGTTGTTACTTATATAATAGATTCCTCAAGAATTTTTCACCAAATATTGTCAACATACTTCATCTTTTTCATGTACATTACTTGACTTGTAGTCATCATAATAGGAATCCTTATCTTGTTATTATTCCATATATATTGTTTCACTGACCATATTATATTCTAATAAATATATACACATGATATGTAGAGGAACTATGTAAACATGGTATGTACAAGAACTATGCTATAGAATAATATTGTTACCTTGACTGGAAGAAGAAGTTTGCTTCATCATGCTTAAATTTATTTGAGGGTTCCTTTTCTTTGGTAACTGTTGCTTCATTTGTTTCCTTCCTTTTCTTTAACTCATGATACTGGTTCTTGTAGTGACCATATTTTAGACAGTTGAAGCATTGTATTTTTGAAATATCCTTTTCTTGATTTGGTTTCTTCCTTGAGCCAAACTTATTCTTATTCCTGAATTTCTTGAACTTTGTTGTGTATGCTTTATCATCATATTTATTTTGGGATTTCTCTTTTGTGCTAATCCTCGATTCTTCTTTTGCACAATAGTTCTAAAGTTATTCAAATGTGGGATACTCCATTCTTGTGTTCATGCTTGCAAAAAATGCATCCCGTGTCTTGGGAAGACCATTAAGTATGATATTTACTAGTTTATTTTCTGAAATGATTTCCTCAATAACTTGTATTTGATCTCTTAGTTGAGATATTTTTACAAAGTATGATGTTATGCTATCATCATCATTCATTTTCATGTCATGGAGCTCATTCTTCAGACTCATCACTTGTCCAATATTTCTTATTGAGAATAGGTTAGTTAGGGAATCATACATCTTATTAGATGAGTCAAGATGAGAGATGAGGGTATCAAGTGGTATTTTACAGTCTCCACTATGATACTCATAGAATTGATTTTATTGTCCTTGAAATTCTCCATAACTGCAACTTTCTGAGGTCCTTCACTTTTCCTACTTCAAACTCTAGTTCCATGATCTTTCCTTTCACGATATCCAACACTTTATTCTTGGCAAGGATGAGTTAAATCCTTATCTACCATGCTATGAAGTTAGAAGCCTCTTGTAACTTGTTTTATGACTTCATAGAGTAAGTCATGACTGCTTTGAATTGGTCAACCTTTGACTTTGACCATAAACTCAAACTTGTCACCTTGTCTTTATGAGAGTACCAGGAGGTGTGCTAGGCTAGGGCACACTAGGATATCCAGGAATTAGTTCAATCTCTTCACTTAAGGTGCCTCAACAATAGGGTTAGGGTTTCATTGCTGCAACAAAACTTTGACTGCAATTGAGCAAATCCTCCCAATCTATCTTCCAGCAGTTAGACTTTCTAAAGATAGTGTGGGCCCATAACCCGCTAGAAAAATAGGTGTGATTGTTTAGCCATAGACAATATAACAATATTGTCACCCAACCATAGGCACAAAGGCCACCCTTGAGCAACTTAACCATTACAGATAGAATAATTCTGGAAGCAATCCAATAGACAACCAGGGTAGAAGACCTTTTTCCAAGGCTAGTGCACCAAGAAATAATAACCAAAAACCAACCAGAAAAGCCAAACCATAACCAAGAGAAGGTCCAACCAAAATTAAAAATGCCAGTTACAGCAGCTCCAGTTGCACTCCCTCTCCAAACTTCTGCACCACTAGTCTTATGAAATTGTGAGAGTAAGAGTGACAAATCACCTCTAGCGCCCTTTATTTATACTTATCTATCTCACTTGACTGGGCCAACTCCTCTTTCTGGAGGCTAATAATTCAATATTAAATACTATCTTGAGTTGACTTGTCTCCTAGGGTTATTATCCAACATTTTAGGGTTTATCTTGCTTCCCAAAATATTCTAGTCTTGTCAAAGGTTACACATGGAGGTTAATACCTCTTGTAGCTACCATAATATCAACTGGTATCTATGTCATGGGGATTATTTTGGTTTAGGATATAAAAATAATTTCACCAGGTTCATATATATTATCTCTCAGGTGTTTCTCCACTTCCTGTGAGTGTCCATAGCCATGATGGAATTACCACGGTGTCATAAGCCTTGATCCACTACTATCAAGCATGCATAACCTCAACAAATATATTTACATTCCCCAAAGTTTTGTCAATATTTATTTCTCGCTCATTTCTAATTTATTTAATGCATTCGTAGCATTTGGTGGATGGGGAAAGCGATGCCCTTATTTTATCCTGATAGGGGATGGATACCAACTATTAATATTTACTTTGTATATTTGTTGCACCTGGATAAATAAGGTTATCCCTTTTGATTTTCATACTTTAGACTTTTAAAGTTCACCTTTCACACGAGCAAATACTTAATATGTGGATGGTTCCCCCATTACATAATAGTTGTTCCTCAACCAACATGTAATAATAACCATTGATAAAACACTCTATTAATTCATGGACTAATTGTTGTCATAATGTTCCAAAAATAGTTCTGATTTATCTTCAAGAGGACCTTCAAGTTCATCTCATGAACTAGGAAAGAGATGCAAGATGATTCAATCATGTTTCGAGTGAAAAGGTGTTTCATGTATGATAAAACAAAGGTGAGATATCTTTATTTCATCAAATATATTCAGGAATTATAGGACGATAAAAAATTAGAGAACAAATTTCCTCAAGAGAAAATTATGATGAGGAATGAAGGAGAGTAGTCGTATTAATAACTAGAATATAAACTCATCTCTAAACTTGCTACAACTGAAAAAATGAAAGTGATGATTTAAAATAAGTCGTTAACAAGAGAGTATATTGAAAAATAAATTAGAATGTCAATGTTTCTAGCAAATTTCGGAATGTCCATGCATCATAACACAACAAGTAGTTTTGAAACCTCTTGAAAAGACTAATCCCTATGAAAGACTATCATTTCATATAGATGGGCTTTGATTCTAGCATTGGCTAAGAATTACATCTCTCATCTTGATTTTCTGAAAACTATCATCTCAAGTTTGCAACCTTGTGCCTCAAGAATTAAGGGTTGGAAAGATATTTCATTTGTTAGCCATCAGATGCTTTGCTCTAGCCTTGTAGGATCTTCACTCACTCTCTATGTCTCCCAACTCTACAACTTATTCTACAACATGGCATGCTTATTTCTTCATTATTTAAAAACAAGTGTATGATATCAACTATATAGTTGTACCTACATGGACAAAATGTTTGAGACATAAGATTGATTTTATCCAAAAATTATCAAAAAAGAGTAAAAATAATCATGTGCAGAGAATTAAAAGGTAGAATCCCAAAAACAAGTTTGTGAATAAATTTCATAGGTGACATGTCTCATTATTGTGTCAAATTTTGTAAATGCATTTTTCTTCCTCCAGTCATGTCCTTGTATCCAGGAAATCACAAACTTCCATGATTGAGATCAGCATACATTTGAAAAATAAATAGCATCAATAAAACTAGCGACCACTGATTCATATTGATTTATTAGCCATTTTCATACCTAAATGTTTAACTAGTTAGATAATCTAACCAAAAGAAATGTTGAGTAAGGTACTTTCCTCCCAGAAAACATTTTTGCAAATATCTCACATCATAAACTAGAACTAAAGTCTGTATCCAGGATGGCATGGAACAACAAACCAAAAATATAATTCTTTGAATAAGCGAGGAACCATACATGTTTGGACATATGAAATTAATCATGAATATTACCAATTATTTTTGTCGATATCACAGTAGAGAGGTGGAGTCGAATTATATTGAATATTCATTTATTGAACCAAAGTTCCCTTTCGTATAACAAATGAATCTATCTTTGATGACCACCAGTGATGACTTGAAGTAAATGAAAATGAAAGAGTAACGTACTTGTAACACTTTTCCTCTGAGAACTCCCTTAAGCCTGGGATTGCAGACAAATAGGTGGTATTTATGCAACATAATTTTTAGTGTACTGTATGATTCATGTTTTGTGTTCTTGGCTGAGTTTTGAAAGTTTAATTTCAATGAGCCTTCCCAAAATATTGTAGACCAGTGCCTTGAAGAGATTCATTGAGAGTTTCATGACTTGGCATAGATGTATTTGTTAATTCAACTATTGGAAATTCAAAGTATAAAAGCAATAGAAACATAATAATGAAAAATCGCCCCCAACCATATCAATATAAAGGAAAGCAGACCAATAAACTATTGAATTTACAACTTCAACCCAACATCCATAAATTATCTCAAAATAAAATCTCTTCATATACTAAAATCACAACTGAGTAATCAACTAAACATGCAACAAAAGAAAAAACAAGGAATCCAAAAATCTCACGCAAAGACACCAATATTTTGGGTATATACCCATGGAAAATACCTGAGAGAGAAAACTGGTGTTGAGAATGATTTTATTGTGCTAAAATAAGGGCTCTCGTAGCATGGATAATGGCCCATTGAGAGAAATACAATTGCAGACAAACCTGGAAAAGTCTAACCTATTGTATGAACCAAAAATACACACTTTTCAAGGTGTATGTGATTTTCCTTCCTGTGAACCATGTATGTACGTGACTTTTTCCTATGTGAATTGTGTACATGTATAGAAAATATGTACAATAAGCTTTGTACAATCCTACACTCTCTTGTGTGATACTTTGACTGAAAACCCACCTGTCTTACCTCTGTTCTGTCTTCTCATTGACCTAATATCTAGATGGAAGTCCTTTTCCACCTATCCAAGATCTTGAATCACTGTCCTTCATGATTTAGCTCTCTCAAAAGTAAATCCTCTACTCTTAAGAATATCAAGTATCAAGTGTCTTCCTCCTTCTCCTATCATTGATTTTATAATCGTGAGTTACAATCTATTTCTAATATCACTTGATATTTAGTTTACATGTGAATATTGCATGCTAAGTACTATTAGCACTTTCCTAAAATAACTAAATTAATTGATTACATAATTAATTAATAAAATCAATTTACTTTAGTAATTCCTTTAACTAAATTGAATTCAAGAGTAGAAGCATTTGGATGATTTCCACATGTCTAGACACATAGACCTATGAGGAAATACATGTTTCATTCTACCACAAGGATCAACACTCCCTATTAGCAATGAAGGTATTACGCACCACTCCAAGCCTATCTCTGAAGAATACAAACTTCATTTTCTCCAAGGGATTGGTCAAAATATCTGCAGCCTGCTCATCTATGGAAATATATTAAAGCTTCACTACTCCCTTCTGGATCCTATCCCAAATGAAGTGATATATGATCTTAATATGCTTGGAGATGTCATGGAGTAATGGATTCTCAGAGAGTTTGATACAACTCTAATTTTTGCAATATATCACTGCAGTCTCTAACTCCTGATCAAATAAACATGTAAGTAGTTTCTGAATCCAAATGGATTCATAGATAGTCATAATCACTGCCATATACTCTTCCTCTACTGAAATGAGTGATACAAAAGTCTGCTTCCTACTGAATCAAGTAATAATTTTTTATCCAAAGTTGAAGAAGCACCCTCGGGTGCTCTTTCTGTCTACTTCACTGTGCTCTTTTTGTCTACTGCACCTCCTACCCAATATGAGTCTATATATCCCTACAAATCCACTCCATTTCCACCATGATATCTCAATCCATACTCCATTGTACCTCTTAAGTACCTGAGCACATGGTTTGCTGCAACCCAATGCACTTGCCTCAACTCCACCATGAACTGACTTAAGGTGTTCAAAATAAAACAAATAGTTGGCCTGGTGTTAACCAAATACATCAAGGACCCTAGGTGTTGACCATATACATCAAGGACCCTATCAGTTTTCTGTATATCCCAGGATCCACCAACTATGAATCTGAAGTGTCAATCTTCTTTAGATTGGTAACCATAGGCATAGCCATTGGTTAACAGTCCTCCATCCTGAATCTCCTCAAGATATATAATGCATACTTCCCTTTTCCAAGGAAGATCTCTTGTGATACCCACCATATAGTAGATTTTATCCTTGTACAATTATTTACTGTAAACATGTTTTCAATAAAAGAACATAAAAGATACAATGGAAAATAAACCCATTACACAGAGATTCCCCCCCTGGAAACTCAAACCAATAAAACCAACAAATTCTATATTCATTCATATCATACATTTCTTATAATACAATATACATATAGGATCATATAGCATCCAAAAACCCTAATCCAATAACTTGGATTAGTAAACAACCCTAATTCCTTAACCATAAATAGAAAACCATCGATGAAAACCATGTGCCCAAAAAATTCCCAAAAACGGACGCAAAAAACCTTTTTTAGGGGACATTTCCACTGAACCCCCATGTAGGGGGGTTCCTGCCCCCTTGTGACTCCTCAAGAAAGGGGACACTCCACCCCCCTCTTACCCCCTTGCGTGCTCGACGCAATATAGACACTAGTTCTAACCATGCAAAGAATATAAAACATACCCAACATTCTCCCACTTGTTGTTTTCTTTGCATAGAGGGGGTTACAAGGTTACATAGTCAACAATTTAGGGAAACAATTCCCATAGATCCTCTACACCAAGAGAACTTCTCAATGCTCACAGGTTTTCTTAATGAATCTACAACATTCTTCAAAGTGTCCACTTTCATAAGCAACACCTTCTTTTCTTCAACCATGTCTCTCACAAAGTGATACTGAACATCAATATGCTTTGTCTTTGAATAATAATTTGGTTTCTCCACAAGAAAATTTTCACTCTAACTGTCACAATATATCCTTACATCTTGTTGGACCAACCCAATACCTGAACACAATCTTTGTAACCATACTTCTTCCTTGCTTTCATGAGTGGTTGCCATGTATTCAGTTTTTGTAGTTGAAAGTGCCACTATAGACTGCCTTTTTCTGATCCAACTAATTGTTCCTCCAAATAGGTTAAACACATACCCACTTATAGTTATTCTACAATCCATATATCCATCCCAATCTGTATCCAGAAAGCCATGTATTTCCAACACTCTCTCCAAATCTGGTCTTCCTTGGTAGCACAATCCATAACTAGTAGTGCCACACAAATACCTAAAAACTCTCTTTACTGGTGTCCTATGCTCCTTCCCTAGTTTTTACATATAACTACTCAAAAGTCCTACTACATGTGCAATGTATGGCCTAGTACAAACCATTGCACACATCAAAATTCCAAGCACACTCGGATATGGAACACAAGACATGTACTCCTCCTCTTCGTGTATCTTGGGACACTAATCTGTAGATAACTTTACACCTACAGGAATAGGGACCCTGACCGGTTTAAATTCATGCATATTAAACCTATGCAATATGGTCTCGGCACATTTTCTTTGATTTAACCAGAGTTTCCTATTTTCCCGATCTCTTTTAATTTCCATGCCCAAAATTAAATTTGCAACACCAAGATCCTTCATGTCAAATTTAGAGGACAACTGAGTTTTCACATCTTGGATAATCTCTTTGTTATTTCCTATCATTAACATGTCATCCACATACAAGACCAAAAAAAACAAATGCTCAAAAATTAATTTGAAATACACACATTGATCCTCTTTTCTTCTTGTGAAGCCAAGTCCCAACATATAAGTATCAAATTTTTGATACCACATCCTTGGTGATTTTTTTAAACCATACAATGAATTTTTCACCTTGGATACCAACTCCTTATTTCCCTTCAGAGAAAACCCTTCTGGCTGCTTCATGTGGATTTATTCTTCTAGATCCTCATGTAAGAATGTTGTCTTCACATCCATCTATTCTACTTCAAAATCAAATGTAGCAGCAACAAATAACATAAATCTAATAGAGGTTAACTTGGCAAGAGGAGAGAAAATATCACCAAAATTAATTCGCTCAACCTGGGAATAACCCTTTGTTACTAACCGAGATTTTTATTTCTCTACTTTTCCTTCTGTGTTCAACTTCTTTTTAAATACCCATTTTTTGTCAATGGGTTTTCTTCCAGTCGGAAACTCCACTAGATACCAAGCCCCATTCTTATCCAAGGATGTCATTTCTTCGACCATGGTCTTTTTTCATAGTTTTCCATCCTCTGAATCCACTTCCTCCTTAACAGTTCTAGGATCATCATTAGTAATAGACAAAGAAAAAATTGAATGGAAATCAGGTGAGTATACCTTTACAGTATCTTTTTTTCCCGAGCCGATCTCCTCAATACTGGAGTATGAGGATCTTCTTCTTCTTATTCTTGTTCTTCTGGAGAATTTGATTTATCATTCTTTAAATCAAACTCTGTCATCTTTGGTTCCTGCTTACTTTGTAGGAATTCATGTTTGACAACATCTTTCACTTCTCTAAATACCACATATTGGCTATAGACAACCTTCTTAGTTTCTGGGTTCCAAATCTTATAACTTTTGAGACCATATTTATACCCAATAAAGATACACTTTTCATCCTTATTGTATAGCTTACTTATGTTTTCTTTTGGAATGTAAACATAGGATTCAAAACCAAATACCTTGAGATGTGTAAGAGAAGGTTTCTTACCAGTCCAGAACTCATGTGGAGTCTTGTCATCTAGTGTTGATGAGTGTGATTGATTGACCAGGTAACATGCAGTACCCACTGCCTCTACCTAGAATTCATGTTCTAACCCAACACCAATGAGCATTCACCTTGATTTTTCCATCAACGTATTGTTCATCCTTTCTGCAACTCCATTCTTCTAAGGTGTATATGGAGTAGTATTCTTCCTTTCTATACCACACTTCTTACATAACTCCTCAAATTAATTCCCACACAACTCTCCACCATTATCCATCCTCATCACCTTAATTTGTTTCTCTATTTGATTCTTAACAAGAGACTTAAACTCTTTAAACCTATCAAAGACTTCAGATTTATTCATGAGGAAATCTATCCAAGTATTCCTTGAGAAGTCATCTATATATAACACATAGTACATAAATTTTCCCAATGATGGAACCGACACAGGTCCAAACACATCACTGTGCACTAGATGTAAAATTCCTTCTTCCCTCATTGCACCATAGGGGAATATTACCTGATTATGCTTCCCATATACACAATGTTCACAAAAATCAAAATCCAAAGAGTATTTAGACATACCTTCAACCATACCTTTACCATGTAGTAGTCGAAAAACCTTGTCTCTGATATGCCCCAATCTTTGATGCCACAACATAAACTTTTCTCCAGAGACTGTAGGAGTTTTTTCTTCTTCATCTCCTATATCAAGAACAATGGAACTATTACACCCATAACTAATAATTCTTCCTTGTAGCTTATACAGAGCTCCAATCCAAACTCCCTTTATCAACACCATTGCTCCTCAAACCTCCCCATAGGTTTCTTTTTTGAATACTATTTTTACCCCTGCATCGTCCATTTTAATTATAGAAGTCAAATTTCTGCCAAATCTTGGGATGTGCAGAACACCAAGAATTGTTCTAATCCTTCCACCTATGAGCCTCAACTTGACTTTTCCTCATCCTATGATTTTGGCGTTCGATTCATCACCTATGAAAAAATTACCTCCATCATACCTTTTATATTCAGAGAACCACTCCCTATGGGGAGTCATATGAAAGGATGCACATGAGTCAACCAAGCATGCCTTATGATATGCATGTGTTCTTGAATAATCCAAGTACACATCTCCTTCTTCTTCCTTGGAGGTATTTTATTTTATAGAAGGAGCATCTTCAGATCCCTTCACTCTCTCAACTCTTCTGGATATACATTGCTTCTTATAGTTCCCTTATTTTCCACATCTCCAACATACCTTTACAAACTTTAAGAGAGATTTAGATATACCCTTAAACTTATATCTACCACTTGAGGACATAGATCTATTTATTTCCTGGGAGCATCGTCTTGCAAATAATACACCTGTGCTCTTTCCTTCCATGTTCTTATGTATCATCTCCTCTGATAACAAGGATGAGAATACATCATTGAAACTAAAGGTAGTTGTATTACTACCTATGGCCACAACAAGACTATCCCATCAGTTTGGTAAAGAGAACAATAAAATAATACACTTATATTCATCTGAAATTTTGATCTCAAGAGATAATAACTAACCACAATATTGAAGGCATTCATATCATTTTTCATTGAGTCTCCATATCTCATCCTCAGGTTATACAACTTCTTACACATGAAAATTTTATTTATCAAGGAATTACACTGATACAAATCCCCCAACTTATCCCATAATGAATTGGTTGTAGCTTCCCATGACACATTCAATAATACTGAATCTGAGAGACACAATCATATTGTTCTCTTCACCTTCCGATCCAAATTTTTCTATTCATCTACTAAAATTCCTGTAGGTGTAGTACCTGGATCCACTACGATCCACTGATATTTTTCTACCAACATATTTTCCATCTTGAGCTTCCATAGCTAAAATATTTTCCCATTAAATTTCTCAACCTTTATTTTCAAACTGCTCACCATTTCTTTTCACCTGAAGAGTCATTACAAGAGATCTCCCACTATAACAATCCTTATCACAATCCTAATCAAAACCCATGACCACAAAGGCACCTCCCTAAAGCCAATAATTGCTCTGATACCAAATGTATATTTTATCCTTGTACAATTATTTACTACAAACATCTTTTCAATAAAAGAACAAAAAATATACAATGGAAAATACACACATTACAGAGAGATTTTTCCCCTGGAAATCCAAACCAGGAAAACCAACACATTGTATATTCATTCATCTCATACATTGTTTACAATAAAATATACATATATGATCTCGTAGCATCCAAATACCCTAATCCAATAACCCAGATTAGTCAACAACCCTAATTACTTAACCAGAAATAGAAAACCATCGACGAAAATCATGTGTCGGAGAACCGCCCAAAAATGGACGCAAATAATATAAAACATACCCAACACATACCTCTAACCCCAATAAATAATGCATCAAGACAATGTCCTTTATCTCCAACTCAGTAGATATATATTCTTTTCACCCTGTTAGAAGATCCTCTGCACCTATGACAAATAAATCATCAACATACAAAACAAGGATGAGAGGATCCTCTCCAACAAGTATGAAGTAGAAGTTAGGATATGCCTCACTCTTGGTAAATCCCATCCTCTACAAGTATACACCAATTCTATAATACCATTCCCTAGGTTCCTGTTTGAGTCTGTACAAATCTTTCTTAAGCCTACACACATAAGACTCCCTCCCATGTACCTCAAATCCCTGAGTTTTCTCTATGTATACTTCCTCCTCAATGATGATGCTGAGGAAAGTTGTTTTCACCTATAATACCATTCCCTAGGTTCCTGTTTGAGTCTGTACAAATCTTTCTTAAGCCTACACACATAAGACTCCCTCCCATGTACCTCAAATCCCTGAGTTTTCTCTATGTATACTTCCTCCTCAATGATGATGCTGAGGAAAGTTGTTTTCACATCCATATAATGTATCCTCCACCTCATAACTAAATAAATAGAAATAACAACTCGAATAGAATCATACATGGCGACTGGAGAAAATGTCTCGTAGTCCACTCCCACTTTCTAGGAGAACCCTCTTTCCACAAACTTTGCCTTGAACTTCACTATGCTACCATTTGCGACATGCTTGATCTTGTAGAGCCACTTGTAACTCACAATTGACTTCCCCTTTGGTCTCAACACTATGTCCCAAACATCATTCCTCATAATAGAGGACTAATCCTCTACCATGGCATCCCTCCATACCTTCTAATATGTTGCTTCCTCAAAACTAGAAGGATCAATATCAATTATGCTAGTCATAAGTTCCATATATATCATAAACTTATTTGGAGGCCTCCACTATCTGGCTGCACTCCGTGAAGCCTCACCAACATCCCTCAATGTCTATAATAGTCACCTGGGCCTCCTGATAGGACTAAAAGGGGATAAATCCTCCTCACCACCTGATGTCTGAACTGTTGACTACTTATAATCCTTCAGAGCTTGTTGCTCCTCACCCTCTATCACTATTGATAACTCTTGAGTACTCCTATATGTCAAGTTCTCCTCAAACTTAATATCTCTTCTCATAACTATATTCTACTCCATTGTAATGAAGATCTTATAATCCTATAAGGTCTTGTTGTACCCAATAAATATACCCTTATATCCCAAAGTTTCTAGCTTCATCCTATTCTCCATAGGAATATGGATGTAAACTAAACAACCAAAGATCCTTAAATGACCAACCTCTAGATTTTCTCCTAAGAATGCCTCGTCTAGATTCTTTTACACCAATATCTTGTGAAGACTCATGTTCTGCACATACATCATTGTGTTACATGCCTCTACCCACAGGAACATAGGAAACTCCTTGTCATGTATCATAGCCCTAGAAGAACCGATGATGGAAGATTATTTCTCTCTACAACCCCATTCTATTGAGGTTTGTATGAGACTATCAACTCCCTCTTAATATCTGCCTCGCATAAATCCTTGAAGTCAATGGAGGTGTACTCTCCCTCATTTTTCGACCTTAATACCTTGATATTATTACATGTTTTTTTCTCTACCTGAGCCCTGAACTCTCTGAACCGACTAAAGACCTCATCCTTGGCCTTCATAAAGAATATCCAGGTTTTCTTGAAAAAATCGTCAATAAATGTCACATAATATGAAAATCCCTATAATGATGCTATTGACATCGACCCACTCACATTTGAGTGAATAAGATATCCCATTGTACCTACTCTTATTGCTTGAAAAAGAAACCTTAACATTCTTTCCAAGTGTGAACCCTCTGCAAATTCCTTACTTCTCAATCCTGAACTATGGAATACCTGTACCAATCCCCATCAGAATCACCAAATCCCTACAGTGTAGGTGTCCCAAGATCCTGTGCCACAACTCACATAGTCTATCACTATCGCGTACCAAGGCTTGAACAAAACTATAGTCTAAGGGAAAGTATGAGAAGGTTACTGGTAGTTCCTTGCATAGAGCAATACACACTACAATGTCATATAGAAGAACACATAGATATATAGATAGATATACACAAGAGGTGAGAGAACCATCAATGCATTTTATTATATTTGAAACAATGTTTGTCTTTCCATTACAAAATCATGTGTATATATATATATATATATATCTACGTGTGTGTATGTGTGATGCATAGTTACTAGTCGATTACATTTCCTAATTTTTCGGTCGGTGAACACTAACTGACTATTCGACTGACTTTCTAGCTGACTACTATAGTCAACTTGGCTAGTGAACTAGCAGGGTCGACTGGCCCCTACAACATCACCCCCCATGAATTTGTTTCTCGTCCTGAGAAAGGGGGGAGTGTGACTAGTAAATTGAAAAATATTTACAAAATAAGAATGAAAAAGAGAATTAGAGAAAGAGAAGATGTTGATGTCGAACATTGTTGGAATCTGTTTTCTTGTCCGTCAGTGGATAGCTCATGGCTTATTCGTTGGTTGTATTGTCTGATCATTTTTCTCTTGAGGAATTTCCCACTCATGCATTCTTACATTTGGAGGAAATGGAGATGATTGGACCTGTACATGGGATTCTTATGATCCTTCCATGACTATCTCTAGGTTCCTTGATTGATGGCTGGCAGTTGGGAAGTTCAACTCAGATGTTGTGGGAATGAAAAAATGGAAGTTTTTCTGGTAAGTTGATGTAGCCCCCAACTTTTCTGGTTGTGGAATACATTCAAATGTTTTATGGTAAATAATCATATTTGTTTGCAAAAAGTGATAGGAGAACATATTCCATGCTTCAATGGAGTGTTTTGCTTCAATTCCTATTGATTTTAGTTTTCCCAAGAAATCCATCTTATTGGTTAGTGAGGACTCATGTACCATAATCGACTCTAGATCAAATTTCTCTTTATATTCCTTTGTTTTCTATTTTATCAAGTCAAGATGTTTAGTGTCTTGATCTGTTTCCATTTGTGCTTTGGTTTCCTCTTGCAACCATTCCTTTTCTTTCTTTGCTAGTTTTGTCTCAGCTACTTTTTCCTCTACAATACGAGTCATCATGAATGCTTTAGTTTTTGAATCGGTGGTGATGTCCCTAGTTTTCTTGAAATCATCAATTATTATTCTTTGAACTTTAATTTTTTTTTAGTTTGATGTGAAGTATGTTAGACAATTGTTTAGTATCGTATGAAACATTTTTCATGTGAAGTGACCTTCTCTAATTTTTGATGTGCCTCTTTAAAATTCTCAAACTTTGACTACATAATGGTTGTTGTTTGTTGGGCCAGACCATCCTAGTTATTTCTCAATACCCTATTGTATACCTATTTAATATCCTTGTTTTCCTGCCTGAAATGTTGGATTTTTTCTTAGTTTTTAGTGTCTGTGATGATGACTGCTTCGATGAAATGTCTCATTGTTGTTAAAAGGTCAATTCCTTCTATCATATGGTCAATGTCTAGTTTTTCTTTTGTGAGTTTCAAAACATCTATTAGTATTCATTCTATTTATTCTTTATTGCTGCAATCTATGCACCGTCTCTTGAATCCCTCTTCCATCGAGTTGTTACTTATTTGAACACCTCATTATATAGATTCATCATCTAGGAATTTGACACCTCTGTAGGGCCGAATACTATTTCTCCTGGTGGTTTTGTCGACCCGACTAATTTAAAGGTTGTGAATGTAAGCGCCTTGGAAGTACTACTTTTCCTATGCATGCATTTATTTTCCTTGCTTTTCTCTTCTAGATTTTTCTTCTCTAGCTTATTTTCTATTCCTTTATCTGCGTTGTTTCCTTTGTTAGAATCCTTGTTTCCTGGGTTTTCTTTGTTGTGCTCCCCTGTTCCTAGTTGTGTATCAACATCTTGAGTGCTCCCTTTTGCATCATTATCTTGATCATATGCATTGATTTTCTCTGCGTTTTCACTTCATTCTAAAGGATTTGGATGACCTTTGTGGGGACTTTCTCACGGAGTGCTTGACTTCTGGAGTGATCTTATTCCATCATTATTTCCTTATTTTTGTTGTTCTTCTATATGGATAGCCTGTGGGCCACTTTTCCTTGCTTCCTCATTTGAGTTTTATGAAGAGACTGTTTTGTTCAGTTGTATTATACTTGGTTGAAAATCAAATGAATTGTGTGTGCGAAGAGTGTTGGCTGACCCCTGGATATTTTTGCATATTTCTCCTTCTGCATGTGTCAATTGGCCTGCTCCCAGTGGAGTGAAGCAGAAAATAGTTTCTTCTACTGTAAAATTCTTTTTGGAAATGCCAATATGTACTGTATGGTCAATATCCTCTGACCCTGAGTGCGATGCACTTCCTTGAATGTGATTGTTAGATGGGGATTCTAAAATTTCTCATATGATGAGACCTGCCATCACCCTTTCCTGAATTTATTTTGATGTTCCTTGTATTATTTGATTTTATTTTTCTTCGAGGACTAGAATAGGTTTGGGTGGTGGTGATTCTCTTTTAAGTTCGACTATACCTATTCTTTTCCAGTGCTTCTTTGGGATGGGATTTTTACTAGGGTCAGTTCGAATACTCTTCGATTAGTGTGATGTAATTGGGGTCGATTGTTCTATGTTTTTTTCTTTTTCTTATTCCAGTCTCTACTTCTTTTTCTCTCTTGTTTCAACCTTCTTGTCTAAAGATACTTTGGTTTTCTTAGCTTCAGTGTGATTCACATAAAGGTTTTCCATGAATTCTTCGAATTTTATCCCTATGTTGGACTTCAAAATATTTTGGGTAACTTCTTGGTATTTTTCTTTTTTGCGAGATTTTTCAGTTATCTTGTTGGTGAAGAATTTGTTTTTTCTCTAATCATGGGGTCATTAAAGTCGAGAGCCATGTTGAATTGAATTTTTATTTCCAAGTTATATTTACATCTTCTGCAACTATATTGGAGTCGATTTCTTTCTTACCTTTAGATGCTTTCTCCTACTATGTTTTCTTAGTCGTTGTTTTCATTTCTAGTGTGACTCTTTCCTTATCAAGGTTGGATAGAAACAGGACCATGTACAAGGTATCTTCGATTTCTTCTTTCTCTCCATTAGTCAGAGGGGTTAAAATAATTTGATTATCACTTATTACCTATACTATTATCGAGGCTTGGAACCCTAGTTGTCGATCAAGCTCCTGGAAAATTTAATATTTCGTTGGTTGGTATTCTAGTTCTTTAGGGGCCAGACTTGACTCCACATAAGAGCATGGTGGTGTCCAAGACTAGTTAAATATGGGAACATGGTGGTAATTCATTTCAAATTTTCTAATCTACTCTCGACTTATGTGATACATTATTCAAATGGTTTACCCAACATTTGAACATGATGTTGGTCGAGGTGGAGTCGAATGATCTGACTTCTCTTGTTGCAAAATCGCTGAAGTTATTCATTTTTTGGGTTTTCCATAAAGTAAATGTAGGTTCCCCAAATGGACATAATTGGTTCATAGAAATCCAAATTAGAAGTGATGGGAATTTGATTGCACGACAATTTTCTTGGAATATTTGCAATTGCTCTTGATTAATGCAGCTAGGTGTTACATCCAGTCGAATTGTGCCCTCAAATAGAATATTTGGCCAATAGATTATAAAATTGTAAGCTTCACATCTGAATCTCAACTCAATATTGTCAGGAATAGTGACACTATAATACATGTCCATTTAGCGTGAGGTTCCATGACTTTGTTGATTAGTAAGTCATTTGTGATTTTTGAAGATGTTCCTCCAATGAGATTTTTAATCCAGTCATTAGGGTTCATAGTTTTTGGGAACTGGAGTGCGTCCATGACAGATTCTCATGATTTTGTGGATCATTCCTCTTGTGATCCCTGTTATCCCCATTTTTTGTATAACTAAGGAGATTATGTCTCGAGGCCCTTAGGTTTTAGATATGGAGTGACAAGAGACTACATGACCAACAATATCCTTTTACACAGATCGAGACCCTCCTCACAACTAGATGGTCGTAAACTTCCAGAGGAAATCCATCACATCAGTTGGCTTCCAGAAGGCAGTGAGCCTTGCTCCATGAGGTACAATTAAAGATTATGGTAAGCATCATTTCAATATTCAATAAATTTTAATATGTTGTATCTTATATTGTTATAGATTTCATTATATATGATTGGACATTATGTCTTTTTCCCTACTTCACCTTGGTGGTTGTCATTGTTCCTTAGTAAGCGGTCTTCATTGGAGATGGGTTTTCTACTATGAACTCCCTTGAAGAGCCATCATATTGTTCCCGACCATATTTACCTCTTTTCATCACTATTCCCCCCCCATTTCATTATCTCTTAGGATTTTAGGGTGTATTGACCCAAGAAGGGGTTGTCCCTCATTCTATGGGAAGAAGGGGCTAAAGGCCTAGAGGGATTGATGTTGGGTGAAATATAAAATCCTATGTGTGAACCTTTTATATGCTTCTCCCATGGATCACCCAAGAAAGCAATGAAATTCTTATCTTTGAGTAAAGGGTGACCCATAATGAAATATGATTTAAAATGATTAAAAGGTTAGTTGAAGGATAGGAGGTCTCATCACGAGCTGACCTATCAAGTCCATGAATATCTAGTGGTATGATTTTGCCATCATCTGGTCACCAAACTAGGGTAATGGCTCTCATTTTCATGGCAGAGAGAAAGGGGGTCTCATCATGACCCCAATAAACCAATTATTGAGAGTATTATTCATTTGTTATTACATTGGAGATATAAAATTATTTCCTTTGGAAACACAATTTTTGTGGATAATAAGTCTATCTCTTTTGGAAAGTTTTCTTTGAGCCTTTGTTTCTCTTACCTCATTGAGGCATCCTCCTTATCCCAATGATTTTTTTGTTGACTGAATTTTTTCCTACATCCATAAGGTTGTAGAAAACCCTAACCCTGGACCACTAATAACTCACAAATTAACCCTAAAAAACTCCATAAACTTCACTCACCTAATATACTAATTAGGGCACACTTTTTAGGCTAATTTGGGGTACACTTTGATGGTTTATTTTTATTTTGTACACCTTTGAATGCTACAGCCATAAGGATGATAATTTAGTGTAGAAAATTATTTCATAACATCCCTCTTACTTTCTCTCAAAGTACTTCATAATTCATAGGCAATTGCTAGTTCTGCTTTGACATTGGTTAACTAGTCTTATGTTCACTTTATTTGGATTTGGATATCTTTATTTGCTTATATACATTATTTACTAACTGTTGTTATTAGGGACATAAAGCTTCACTTTCTTGTCCACTTGATTATAATGAAACATATGCTTGTTTTTCTTGTGTCTCGGGCATGTATTTGACACTTGGCAGGTCACTCAACCTACTTGGAAACCCTTGAACCTTATTAATGTTGATGATTGCAACGTAGTGAGACATCATCCAGGATACGTTCTCCTTTGTGACTAAGTTGAGTTGACCTGAGAGGGAGCCTAGTGTTGGGAATACCCACGTGATGGGGAATCATTCTATTCTATGTGAGAGTTGAGTGGTCCCCCAGTGGTTGGGGCATCGTTCTCATCTAGAGAGTTGAGTCGTCCCCTAGTGATTGGGTGTGCCCATGTGATGGGTGTTTCGCTATCCTCTATGAGAGAGTTGAGACAATATGGTACTCCATATGATTCTTTTGAGTATGACGTCAATGTGGCTGAGCACAAGTGGACGTGTCCCTAGTGGTTGAGCACTAGTGGACATGTGGATACCTTGATATATTGTCAAAGTGTAAGATTTACTTATAATCCTAAATATGATGCAAAGGGTACAAGTCATCCCCACCATGTAAAGATAATTAATATTGTGTAATTATTAATTATTTATTATATTATTAATTTGTACAGGTCGGCCATGTTGTGTCCATAGACATATCATTTGATGTGATAAGTTCTGTATAAATAAAGGTGAATCCCCATTGAGTATTACACACTTATCATTGTGTCATCTCATGTTTTCAGAATTTGAGGTCTGAAATTATGAGAACTACAACTCACACTTTTCTAAGAGCTAGTTTTCTTAGTCATAGAAACACCCTTTTGTGTGCTAGGTTTGGTGGTGGTTGGGGGATCTTCTCTTGAGAATATAACAAATGATTGTTGGGTTTTCTTCCCTTGTGTAGAAGGGTTTCCCAAGATATTTCTTGTGTTTTTGTGCATGGTTATTATTCTTGTGATCTTGGTTTACTGCAACTAGTTATTGTTGCTACAATTATTGTGTATGGTTCAAGTAATGCTAAATAGAAAATTAAAATAAACCTCATGCTTGAGCCAATACTTAACATGGTATCAGAGTAGGTACTGAAGATAACCCATTTCACATTGATAAAGGAAGGTTGTGTAAGGTTGAGGCTGCTACCAGATAAGGGTTGAACCTTTATTAATTCTGTGGTGAGGTTCTAAGTTGGCTAATTGCCCTTCTCTTAAAGGAAACCTACACCATGAAAAGGCCTCTCTAGGATGATACAAAAGGGTACTATCAATAGACCTAAAACCGTAGTTAAAAGGAGAAAACAACAGACCTAAAAATGCAGTTAAAAGGAGAAAACAACAGACCTAAAAATGCAGTTAAAAGGAGAAAACAACATACCTACATGAGTCATAACTGAAAACCTAAACCATGGACTTAAAGACTGATTTTTGAAGCAAAAACTGGAGGAAACTCAAAGTAAATCCTTCTGAGGCAGAGATGATTTTTGTTCGTATATCTGAGGAGGATTAGACCGAGTTTTAGGCATGTGTTGAGTGTTGAATGGAGGTGAATTGATGCTTAGATATGAGGTAAGCTTATATCTAGCTCTAAGGAAACATTGAGGCAAGTTCTATGGTCAATTATTCTACAGCGTTCCAGAACCATATAATGCATATTTCAAGCCTGTTATGATCTAAATTTATGGTCTATCTTAGGCACTAAAATCTGGTATATCTTAAGAAAAGATCAAGGAAAATTTAGATCTATTCTCAGTGCATGTTTTCATTGGAATCCCGAGTAAAAGTCAAATCTATATAAGGATATTTTGAAGTCTATCCTTGGTGAAAATTTAAGGTGTGCAGTTTCCAGAAGTCTGAGGTTTGATTCAACAAATTAAAAAAGGAGAGGATGGGGTTGCAACCCCTGTAGTGGTTGTTTGGAAAGACCTTTGTAGTGACTATTTGGAGAGGCTGTAGGCCTAGAGATTTCGACCACATCCATAAAACCTTAGATGATAGCTTAGAGGGACATGACAAGCATAAGAGAACAGGTTGTAGGTGAAACAAGGGTTGGTTAAAGTCCTTACTCAACTACAAATTTCAGACTTGTGGATGCAGAGAGTGGGACATAGCCCTAGTTGCTTGATAACAGGTGTAAGGGAGTTGTGAGACCTTTGTTGCATACCAAAACAAGAAATAAAATAGATCACAAGGTAGAAGAAGGGGGGTCAAGGCCCTAGAGGCCCTAGTTGATGAAAATAAAGGGATGGGAGGACTCAACCACAATCAAGGGTTTATGCATAGAAACCAAGGAGGGTTTCAGTGGGATATTTTCATCTAAGGAAACAATGAATATTTAGCATCAAAATTTTATGAATATTAATAATGGATGTGCCATCCATTTGTCAAAACATCAAACATAAAGTATTGTCTAGAATGATGAAATCTTGAAGATAGCTGATGTGAGAGGTATGTTGCAAATTGTACTGATTTCAAGATTGATCTTTGGGGTGAATTTTGAGCATGAGATATATTCAAGGTCTAGTGAGAAGACTAGAATTGCATCCCTTGTCACTATGAGACTATACTTGTATCTAGTAATGTGAAAAGAAAGAAACATTAGACACCTCAAGAGAAGTCAAGGAATGTAAGCAATAATGAAGAGGAGTTCTTCTCTATCTCATCTTTCTTAGGAGGGCCAAAAGAAAGATTGAGCATGATTGCAGAATAAGTTAAGTCTTGTACTACATTCATTATTTGATTTCATTACTCTATAGTTGCTTGCATTTTGATGATGAAGGGTATTATCCCTGGTGTGGGGGCCCTCATGACTTGGACCTTTATCCATGGTAAGGGAGTCCAAATTTTCTTGGTTTATTATTATCGTAGTAGGAGAGGCCAACAAAGTTTTGTAGAAGAAATAGAGGACCCGAGAAAACATGGGATGTCTCCAAGTTAGCAACACAAGAAAATGAATATGTTCATCGTTCTGACTTCAAAGGGATTCAAACTATTTTGAGAAGAAGGAAGAGACAATATCTTATTCACTTCAACAATTCATAGGGAGACAACCATTGATCTAGTTTCTCTAGTTGATCTCCCCAGAGACATTGCAGTAGGCCATAAAAAGCATGCATGGTCTCGACAAAATTTGTAGGAGGAAGATGGACATGCAACTCCTCTAGGAACATTCTGCGAAAGCAAGAAAACAAAGATATTTTAGATCTATGATCCACATCATTGATACTGAGACTTCTTGTCATGGAGAAGCAGTAGGTCAGTAGGTATGGAAAGATGCCATGATAGAAGAGTATCCATCCATCATGAAGAATGATGTGTGGGATATTGTTCCAAGACTACAGGGGAAGTCTGTAGTGACTTCCAAGTGGACCTATAAGATCAAGCATGTAGCTGATGGAAGTGTCGAGAAATACAAAGTGATATTTGTAGTGAGAGGATTCTCACAGGTGGAGGAAATTGATTATGAGGAGATATTTCCTCATGTAGCCCTATACACTTAAATATGTACTATCATTGCACTAGATACATCTATGGGTTGGAAACTACATCAAATGGATGTAAATACAACCTTTCTAAATGGTGATATTGAGGAATAAATTTACCTCAAACATACAGAGGGATTCATGATACATGACTGAGACAGACTCACTGGATAGAAGCATAGCATGTATTGAGATATCTACAAGACAYAGTTGGATATGGCCTGAGATATGCCTCTAGTGTAGACATGAGATTGCAAGGTTATGCTGATGCAGATTGGGAAAGGAGCCCAGTGGATTGAAAGAGCACATTTGGTTGTTGTTTTACATTGGGGTTTGCCATGGTTTCCTTGTGCAGCAGGAAACATAGCTTTGTGGCTTTGAGTACCATAAAAGCAGAATATATAACATTGAGTGTGGTAGTACATGAAGTAGTGTGGCTTCATAAGCTCCTGACATATTTATTTGATCATGAGATAGATTATACCATTATTCATTGTGATAACCATAGTTGTGTGAAGCTCTCTGAGAATCCTATGTTTCATGATAAAAAGAAACATATTGAGATAAATAATCATTATATTAGAGACATGGTGCAAAGGAAAGAAGTACACGTGYAGTACCTTCCTACACATGAGCATATTGCAGATATCTTCACCAAACTGATTTCCGAGATGAAGTTCAAGTACTTATGTGAGTGACTTGGCCTCGTGGTGAATGTTTCCCTAGCTAAGAGGGAGTGTTTATGATTGCATCGTCATGAGACATCCTCGAGGATACGTTCTCCTCTATGACTGAGTTGAGTCGACCTGAGAGAGAGCCCAGTGTTGGGCATACCCATGTGATGGGGCATCGTTCTCCTTTGTGTGAGAGTTGATTTTTCCCTGTTGACATAGTGGTAGACCTAGGGTTCAAAGATTCAAAAGTGCACCAACAAAACCCTAACTACCATCCCTTTTGGCAACACCTGTGAAGCAGATGAAGTCTCACCCGAGGTAGAGGTAGGGGGGGTTGCATGACTTATATGTTTGCAACCTATCTAGGACACATATATGTGATTACAATACCTTAACAAAGAATTTAGAAGTTAATACTCATTAGCATTTAACCCTTATTTACATCACAGATTCAAACCCTAATTACAGAGCAGTTTTGTATTCCACAAGATCTAATACATCCAACACTTAACACATAGAAATAGATCAAATCCAACATTCATTCAAATTACTACTCACTAAGATATTATATCAGATGCATCTAACATATATCATTGCACTAAGCATACATCACATTAATAACATAATAACTATAATGCATAAAGAAACCACACCAGAGGATATACGTGGTTCACCCTAGTGCGGGGCTACGTCCACCAAATATTCTCTTCTTTATTTTATTCTCTCAATATTCTACAAGCACAGAGCCACAAGAACCTACTCCACATAGGATAGGAGATCTGTGTTCACCTCACCAGATCCTCCTTCCCCGAGCTAGGTTTAAGCACAAAGCCTTCTTACAATCTTCACACAAGCTTCTTACAATCACTTGCACTTAGCTCTGCAAGTTCTTAACACATAGTATGCACAAAGCCTCTAGCTTCGCACTAAGCCAGTTCCACTAGATATATTCAATAATAATTCCTTCTTACATTTCCTAGATATCTATTTATACATTACAAAAGGGCCTCAACATGGGTAAACCCTTGGGTCGACATCCCATACCCGTTACATAAACCCTAAACCCAAAAATTCCCTAAGAAGGGGTCACAATCCCATGATCTCTGCTTCTCCTTGGGCTTCACCTTCGACCAGCCTATTGAAGTCCCAAAATCGGTCAAACATGATCTAAGTTCTAAAAAACTTGGTCAAGGGCCAACAGGCCCCCAACACTCACCTGTGACTCGTCCCAAGTGACTCTAATCTGGGTAACTATGCCTCAAATGGCTCGAGCTTGGATCAAGCTACTTCGACCTGTTGCTTCGCCAGAGCCTCCT
>SNQJ01S0011214.1:142277-153156 GCA_010110895.2 Picea sitchensis | reverse complement strand
GCATTGTTTCTTCTCACATTCTTCTCCTTTCTCTTATTTTTTGTCTACTTCATCATCACCTCCCCCTCCAGGTGAGTCTGAAGCGGTCTCTTCTAATGCACTGTTCAACTTCTGTACCTCTTCCTTTTTCTTCCTTATGCTACTGCTAGGTGCATCATACTCTTTGTGAGTGACCAAAGGACTTTTGATTAGGTCAGAGTCAGACAGTTCTTCCTCATCGACTGGTACAAGGAGCTCTACCGGCCATTCGTTAGTTATTTCTTCCATGTCCTCCTCAGTGAACTTGTAGTAAGATTGGAGTTCTTATTTATGTTCGGCTCCTCACAGAGTGATATAAATAAAATGTATATCTACGCAGAACTTCACAAATGGTCTGAACCTATGTAGGGTATTCAGTGTCATGCGAGGGGAAGAATGAATAGTTGTCTTCAATTGAAGGTAATAGGTGTGGAAAACCACATTTGACTACCATTGTTTATCCATGTCACTTGAATACCAAAGCGTGGTTAACTTCGCGGCTAAGGGTTCGGATGGCTCAATCTCAGGGAAGGTCACACCTTTCGACATCTCCCAAGCAATGAAAGTGATGAGGATCAGAAGCCAACTAAAGTGGAACTTGTATCCCTGATCCTAAGGTTCGCAAAAATATTTCTCTAACTAGACTGGTTGGCGAGGAAGCTCTCCTAGTTTTTTTGTAGCCCTTCCATGCATTTTCCTGCGAGGTCAATGACAAACCCCATGACCTGCGTGGGTCTGTTCTTCCTTACTAGCTTACCAACAATCAACTGGAAGGCTAGGCACACTACACCATTCTGGATGGAGGCTAGCTTGTAGCCCCGCTTCCCCTTTTCCACATCTCCATAGGTGTCTTAGATTGTCTGCACCAGGGTGCGATCTACAGTCTTCCCTGGATAAAATTCTTGTGAGTCTAGTCCTTGCATGCTTAATCTGGAGATCCGATGGATTAGGGTTGGATAGATTGTGATACATCTATCCAACCATAGGTAACCTCCATGGAATCATGACAACAGGAGTTTAACACACGCGTTAACCTCCTGGTGCCTTCCAAAGTGGGGTATCTTCATTATGTTCAGGATGGTGGACCTTGCGATGTCCATGGTGAATGTCTAGGGGATTATATTTGACTTCTTCCCCTTGGTATTGGTCAACTATTTGTGTGGGAGAGCATGCCATAGTTCTTGCAGTCTCCTAAGTTATAGTCGCTGATCTTCAACATCATAATCCTCTCTAACTATGGTTTGAATACATGTATCCCCTTCGGAAGGTATGCAGTGATGACTATGTAGTCGAAATCCCTCAGGACGTTGTCACAACTCACCATGCAAGCCAAAGGCGTGATGTAGTTAGGAAAGATAGATGGGATGAGCTTCACATTCACTAAGTCATCATGATTCTTCGTTCATTTCTCTGTCGCAGCTCGGGATGGTCCAGATCCATGAGAATTCGATGGGGATGCTTGCACTCCTCTCATCGACGAGGCTTGGATGCCTCCAAACATCACCTTATTAGACATGAGGTCTATTGGGATCTCTTTGATGGATTTTTATACTGCGCTAATATCGTCCAAACTCTAGATATGATATCTCAGGTTGGTGAACAACACTTAACGTAACATAATGGATGGAAAGGTTTCAATAATCACTGCACGAAAGAAACTAATTCTCTGTGGGCTCGGATAATCACAATTGGAAAAGGTTTTCTTGGTGCAATGCTCAACAGGATAAATAGAAAACATCGTAACAGACTCTTCCAATCGGCATGAATGCCTCAATCAATGTTTTTCCATCCATTATGGCGCAGTCCCAACGGTCTAGTGGTGAACATTCTGACAATAACTGCATTTCTAGCCATTCTGGAGCGTTATTCTAATGGTTGGGACACATCCAACAGTCATATAGATTTGCCATGGCAAAGTGCCAATCTTCATTGTTCTGATATCCCGACGAAGTTCTAGTTCTGCAAACCCTCTTTCTGCGAATTCCTCTCTGGTATTTCTTAGAATTTCTCTAACTTTTCTTTCTTCTTGCTGAGCTTTCTGGCTTTCTTTCCTGAAATATGAGTCACTAGTTTCCTCTTTCCATTATCGTTCTTTCTCCTCTTGGCATGGTAACTTCACACTGTGGAGGGTATTTCCTAGGGTTCGAGGGTAATACTTCTTCTCTTTCTGGGGTAGGTTCTCTACTCTCTTGTACATATTGGTGTTTCAAGTCTTCCTATGTTCTTTCRACTTTGATGTCCAAATATTTGGTCCTTATTATCTTCAACTGGTCCTCTTGTTCTTCCAGTAAGTGCGCTATTATCCTAGCTATGAAATCTCTTTGTTCTTTCTTTTTCTATTCTATATTCTCCTCTTCTTGTTCCCTTCGTATCTGATCTTTCTCAATCCAGGTTTTTCCTAGAAAAATAACAAATGAGGCATTGTTCTCAACAAATTTAATGATCTCAAATTCTTCTTCTGTCGAAGTGCCATGAGCACTCATAGATGTTTGCGTAAGTCTTCCACATATGGTTATTAGCTTTCCTCTAAATAATCCTATTCCTCCCAATGAAGGAACCATAAAGGGCTTTCCCAAAATTTCCCAAGTTCTTTCTGTCAGGATATTCATCTGGGTTTCCTCATCCAGAACACAGTTTATGTCGAATTATCCTATGATTGTTTCTATGCGCTCCTTCTATTTTAAGATTTCTGATAATTTGATACCTCTGTGATTATTCAGGGTTTCTTTCATTTGTAATAATACTATCTCTGATTCTTTCTGGGGTTTTATCATATCCTTAGTTTCTTGGCCTGTCTCATGGTTTTCTTGTCTCATATTCATCTTTTCAACTTTAGCAATCATTCTAGGGCAATCCAAAACTTCATGTCTAGTAGCCTTACAATAAAGGAAAATAGGACCTCTACCAGGGCATTCCTTAGAAAGATGTCCCGGTCTTCTGCAACTATAGCAAAGAGTTAATCCTCTCTTTCTCTCGAACGATCCCCAACCTTTCCTGTACTGTGCATTGGGATCACAGTGGTGGGTCTGAAAAAATTTCTTTCTAGGATCCTGCATCCATTTGTTAGTTCAACAATTCTTTATATGCATAGGAATAACATATCTTTCATTATTTCTATTAGATCTCTTCATATCAAATCTTCTTTCTTCTAGATGTACCCTATTTTTAAGACTATGAACAAATCTATTAAACATACCTAGATCCATTCTTTCGAAATAATTTTTTTCACCTATCATACCTTTATCAGAGCACAAAGCTTCAAGATCATACCTTTTTTCTTTAGATGGACTTCTCTTCTTAGCACAGATCTTTGCAAGTCAAGTAGAGTACTATGCACTAGGGCAACAGATCTATGCACAGAGATTTATCTTTTCTTAAGTTCCCAACAATCACAGTTTTAGGTCCCGACACCTAAACCATTTATTGGCATAGGGGTAGACCCAGGGTTCAACGCTTCATTAATGCACCAAAATAACCCTAACTACCGGCCCTTTCAGCCACACCTCTGAAGTAGATGAAGTCTCACCCAAGGTAGAGGCAGGGGGGTTTGCAAGACTCATATGTTTGCAACCTAGCTGGGACACAGATCTATGATTACAACACCTTAACAAAGCACTTAGTAGCTAACACTCATTAGCATTTAACCCTTATTTTCATCGCATATTCAAACCCTAATTAAAGAACAACGCAGTATTCCATAAGATCTAGTACATCCAACACTTAGCACATAGAAATAGATCAGATCTAGCATTCATTCACATTACTAAGCACTAATCTATTATATCAGATGCATATAACATATATCATTGCACTAAGCATACATCACATTAATAACATAACAACTATAATGCACAAAGAAAACACAACATAGGATATACGTGGTTCACCCGAGTGTGGGGCTACTTCCACCAACTCTTCTCTTCTTTATTGTCTTCTCTCAATCTTCTACAAGCACAGAGCCATAAGAACCTAATCCGCATAGGATAGGGGATCTGTGCGCACCTCGCCAGATCCTCCTTCCCTGAGCTAGGTTTAAGAACAAAGACTTCTTACAATATACACACAAGTTTCTTACAATCACTTGCACTTAGCTTTGTAAGTTATTAACACACAGTATGCACAAAGCCACTAGCTTCACACTAGGCCAGTTCCAGTAGATCTCTTCAATAATAATTCCTTCTTACATCACCTAGATATCTATTTATACATTACAAAAGCACCTAAACATGGGTAAACCCATGGGGTGAGATCTCATACACGTTACATAAACCCTAAACCCAAAAATTCCCTAATAAGGGGTCGAGATCCCGCGATATCCACTTCGCCTTGTGCTCCGCCTTCGACCAACCTACCAAAGTCCCAAAATTGGTCAAACGTGACCCAGGTTCTCCAAAACTTGGTCAAGGGCCAACACTTCCCCAGTGGTTGGGTCATCGTTCTCCTCTTGAGAGTTGAGTCATCCCCCAATGGTTGGGTGTGCCCATGTGAAGTGTGTATCGTTCTCCTCTGTGAGAGAGTTGAGACAATGTGGTAGTCCAAATGATTATGTTCAGTATGAAATCCCTGTGGATGAAAAAAGGTGGACGTGTCCCTAGTGGTTGAGCACAGGTAGATGTGTGGATCTCTTGCTATATTGTCTAAGTGTAAGATTTAATTGTAACCCTAATTATGATGTAAAGGGTACAAGTTGGCCCCACCATGTAAAAATAATTAATATTGTGTAATTATTAATAACATTTATTATATTATTAACTTGTACATGTCAGCCCTATTGTTCCAATAGACACATAATTTGATGTGATAAGTTTTGTATAAATAAAGGTGAATCTCCATTCAGGATTACACACTTACCATTGTGCCATCTCATGATTTCAGAAGTTGAGGTCTGAAATTATGAGAACTGCAACTCAGACTTTTCTAAGAGCTAGTTTTCTTAGTCATAGCAACACTGTTTTGTGTGTTAGGTTTGGTGGTGGTTGGGGGATCTTCTCTTGAGAATATAACAAAGGATTTCTAGGTTTTATTCCCTTGGGTAGAAGGGTTTCCCATGATATTTCTTGTGTTATTGTGCATGGTTATTCTTCTTTTGATCTTGGTTTACTGCAACTAGTTATTGTTTCTACAGTCATTTTGTATGGTTCAAGTAATGCTAAACAAAAAATTAAAATAAACCTCATGCTTGAGACAAAACTTAACACTCAAGACCTCATTCCAGGACCTTCATACAATTTAGACTTGACCTCGAGGGACTTCATATCCATCTTCATCTATCTTCGTCCCTTTCCCCCTAGGGTCATCGGTATTCCCCCATTGAGATGATTACCTCACCTCTAAAGTGACAGGGGAACCTTCCTAAGGTGACAGTGGGTAGGTGTTGGAAGAAAGTTGAAGTGGAAATAAGGAAGATCATGGGGAAAGAAAGTGTGTAGAAACAAAAGTAACATCTGGAGAGAAACATAGCACGCACGCATGCAAGAAAGCATGCACAAGGAAAGCGATAGTTGGAAGGAAGAAAACCACACGCACATGAGAGGAAGGCCTAACGTTGGTAGGGTTAGGGATTTTGCAATACATTGTAAATGACTGAAGAGCCCGATAGATAAAAATATAGATACACAGGTACAATAGAAGGTACTAGTTTTTGTTGTGTAAGGTTGGTTATTGATTAGTTTTGTCTTTATATTGTTCATATCGGATATGTACAAGTCGAAGYGATATGTAATATTGTTATTAAATATTTTGTAAGTTGTTGAGATAGAGCAGAGGAGAAAAGGAAGGTCTGAGGATTAGATCGCAGGTTGTGGAGCCTGGTGCGATCTAGTTCGCCTCACATAGATCTTACTCATCTGAGGGGAATTGTAAGCACGTGACACTAGAGATGAAGAACTACCATAATAAAAGAGCCAAGAGCCAAATCTTTGTGAACGTAGCCCGAGGGGTGAACCACGGTAATACCTGTGTAATATGATGAATGCATGTATGTATTTACTTTCTTTTAGCAGTTAATGGTTTTTATTAATGAATGAGTTATTATATTGTTATGAAATATGTGGCGTGTGAAGGGAATAACTGTGAAGATAGTGCATAATCATGAATAATAGAAATATACAATTATGGTTTATAGTAGATGGATCTAAATACTAAACCCTTATATCATACTCAATTCTAGGTTGTAAACACCTAAGTCTTACARCCACCCATTTAAAGCTATCTCGGGTGAGACTGTGTAGCGCATTCTATGTGTTGTGTTGCCTTTTGGTTCATCGGGAGGGCTGATAGTTTTAGAGGATTTGTTGRAAACCCGAAAAACATAAACCCTGTGTCAATAACTTAGATGGTCAAGAATAAGTAAGAAATAACCAACAAATGGTTTTGTTTCCATGTTGGTAGGAACGAGAGAGGAGTGAGTAGGTGAGATATACTGAGCGAGAAGAGAACGAAGAAAATAAGAGAGAAATGAGCCACTAGAAGGGAATATTGAGACCGTGGAACCGCATAAAAGTATAAATTGAATCTTGGTTGAGAACCAAAGAGTTAGAGTTTGCACATAAAGACAATAGAAAATCTAGAATCACACCTCGAAAATATCTGGACAAATACATGTTTACTGATTTACACAAAGTCTTTTTCTATGATTTTCTGCATCTACTACAGGAGTGGATACTAAGGTTGAAGGATAACCACGCGATGAACCAGATTCGACAACTATATTGGACTCCAGTACAGATTGAGTAGTTATAGTAGGTGAACAACAAATTCATCCACACAGTAGACTTTTGGCTTGATAGTATTGTTGCGGGGTTCATCGCAGAGTTTATGGTTGACACAATGAAGTCATACAACGTAACAAAGAAAGAATTTATATGTGGACCTCGAGGAAGGTACATTCGATCACTGTATACTTTTATTAAGATATTGTTGTATAACAAAGGTGCAATAACAATGGAATTAGACAACTAAATTTCCCTGCATGCATGGGGGAAGGCGGGAAGCACTGACAAAGAGGGGACAAATGGAAGGAGGTAGAGATAAAGGAAAGAAGGAGGAGGAACCCTTGGACTCGATCATGATGGATGACGACTAGATCAAGTGGATCTTGGTGTCATCAGGAAAGACGCGTAGCAGAGTAACCTACCAATATAAAGTGAATACCAAGAAGAGAGCCGTAGTTACAAGGGAAGTCTTGGGGAGTGATGAGGAAGAGGTAGAGGATCTCCGGGCTGTGGAAAAAATTGAGGAAATCCTACGCGCAACATATGAGAAAAAAACGAGAGGTCCAAGAACAAGATTAATGTCAGTGTGGAACCCATAAACCCATGTGCAAATAATACAACAAAGAGAACACCACCGTTTAGGAAAATGGAGTTCGAAGGAAGTTCGACAGTAGGAAGCACATCTACACAAGGAGCAAAAAATGGGGGAGCCAATTTAGGCAACACTAGTCAAGTATCTACACCGCGTGGAGGATGTAGTAGTTCAGTATTCAGAATGGCAGGACATGATCCCACTATCCGATTAATAGAATTTGGGGGAGAAGCAATTAAAGACCCTGAGAAGCATTTGTTCATTTGTGTAAAGATCTGGGAAGAAAAATAAATCATTGATGAAGATACCAAACTCGCATAGCTAGCATTTATGCTAAGAGACCACACACTAGACTGGTACATGAGTTTAGACACAAACAGTGCCTCGGGAATGACAAGGACACTAGCTGAATTTAATAAATTACTAATTAATGAGTTCCAAAAGATGAGATCAGAGGATTAGTACATGAATGAGATGATTGAAATCAGATAGAAACTAGGAGAATTTGTATGGGATATTGATTAGAGATTCAAGCGATTGAAGGGAAAGCTCAAATACCTTATGAATGATATGCAACATCGACACCTGTTTTTCAACTCACTACTACTACATTTAAAATATCCTTTACGACAACCGAAGTTTTAGATGCAGGCAGAGGCTCTGCAGGAAGCCTTTCAACTGGAAGAGAATCAGTACCAGCAGATAGACCCAACTATCGAAGAACTGAAGGAGGATTTGAAGAATCTAACGTTTCAGCTGAACCATAATAAGAACAAAGAAAAATGAGAAGTCGTTTGGTGCACCACATGCAGGATAGAAGGACACCACAAGAATGAGTGCCCAACATTCACACAGTATATGGCATCAAGTATGCCAAACCCATTACCAACAGGAGGGCTATGGTGCAAATTATGCAAGAAACCAGGTCACGACCCTTACCACTGCACAATGATGCATAAATATCATACTGTCCCAAAGAGTTCATACTGCCCCTTTTGCAAATCAGTGGACAATGACGATAAAGATTGTAGAAGTATGGAGCTGATGCAGGAAAGAACATCATATGCATATAGGGTACATGCCAAAACGATGAATAGGAATGCAGTGCCATAGTTCAATCAGTTCCCAAATCCATACAACATTGTGTTGCATCAATATAACACTGTGCAACAACCATACAATAACACACATCTGCAGTACAAACCGACACAGCCCTAGTACACTATTACACAGTACAATCAGGCACCATAGTATAACACACCGAGAGGTGATAGAGTAGGTTACCGAGGAGGAGGAAGAGCCAGAGGAGGCTTCAAATGAGGTAGAGGGCCAGTCACATGCCACAATTTCCTGCAACCGAGACATTATGCATGAGAATGCCCACTTCCACCAACAATTTGTATGTATTGTCATGCATCGGACCATGATATAGAGGAATACCTAACACTACTAGTAAATATTCAGGAAAAGAGGAACCAAAACAATAAGAATGTCCAGTGGATTTTATCCGAAGCAAGGGATGACAGACGAAACATCAACATATTCACTCGTGGAGGAACGAAAATAGGAAATGATGATGTTCACCAGGAACCAGTGCATAACCAATGGGTGAAGAAGAACACTGCACCAAGGAAGTAGTTCTACACACAAAAGGAGAAGGAGACCCTTAAAGAAGCCAGACAATAATTTTAGAAGAAGGACACTGTGTCGACTTCAACTACACAACAAAGAAAGGAAGCCCCAAAATATGAGATGCCACCATCACTGGATCATACCAACAGAATGAAACCCTGTGACAAGTAAGTACAATCAAAGTCTTTTTGCAATCATGTGTGAAAGTATTAAGTGATCCTTCATCGGTGAAAATACTGCAAAACATACTAGAGAAATGTAGCAGTGAGACGGATGAAAAGCCAGAACCAAAAACCATTAACCACCTACACACAAGAGGAAGAACAAGTAGGGAATTTACACTGAATGCTAACATTGGGGATTTCAACATGGGAGACATTATATTAGACCTAAGATCTGAAGTGAATGTATCACCAAAGAATACATGGCAATGCATGGGAGAGCCAACATTGGGATACTCAAATGTCCAACTGAAACTAGCAAACCAACATAGATTCCTACCAATAGGTAGACTGAAAGGAGTGACAATAGATCTTGATGGAGTGCACACAAAAGAAGACTTTGAAATCATTGAAATAGTAGACGAAAAAACACCTTACCTGACATTGCTTGGTCTGGATTGCGTGTTTGAAAACCAATCCATAATCAATTTGAAAACCAGGAAAATGACATTTGAATCCGGAGAATACAAGGTCATAGTGCCAATAGATCCATCAGAAGGGGAGAGGTTCGTAGAAACCAATTGTCTGGACTTAGAGGAAATCGTCCAATTATACAGAACAACTGCGCGCTATGAGGATTACATAAACCCAACTATAGATGGGGTACTTAGCTGGTGAAGCATTACTTCATGTGCAACAGACTCAGACACCGGGTTGGAAAGCTGGCTGTAGAGGCTACATGAAGTATCCATGAGAATATGTGCAAGGATAGACCACACAGTAAGGTGGGTAGTCACATAAATCAGTGAACCACCCAGTTTCCATGGACTAAATGATCTGGAAACATTCCTAACACAATACGAAGATGAAGTCTTAGAGAATCAGACACTGCTAGCACTAGACTTAGCCCTAAAGGCTACACCCGCAAGATGGTGGGGCGAACACAAGGAGACAATCAAAGAATGATACCAATGTAAGCAATTACTGCGCATAAGGTTCGACATAGAACAAAAAAACAATAAGCAACAGAAATATGAAGGACATGGGACACCAGCGGAACACTTGAAGGTGTGTAAAACACTATGGATGATGACACCACCAGAGGAATGGCCTCATCACTTCATACATACTCTCGAAGGCATACCAACGAGCTGGTACATGGACCAGGAATTGTGCAAAGGAACTACGACATGGAGGAAATTACAATGGAACTTCACATTCACTTTCTCATTTGAACATGAGAACCCCAACATAGACACAACCCTCAAATGGATCGAAGGAGTGATATACATCAAAGAACCGGAAATAGAATTTCTCACAGAAGAGCAACAACGGAATAATCATATGGTCAAGGACCTTCTAACATGTTACCATGTACAGGAAGAAGCACCATATGAAGATGATTTGCGCGATATTCAGATCGAAGAAGAAGAAGGCCAAAGATATGTGGAAGGACCACCCATAGAATCATAAGTCATTTCCATGCCAATCAGTGTAAATAAAGTTAACATCGGGACAACGGAGAAGCCCAAAATGGCCAACATTGGGGACTATTGGGATGATAAAACAATAGAAAGTATCACAGATTTGCTACACGAATAAAATGACCTCATTCCCACAACATTTACAGAGATAAAGGGCATAGCCGGAGAACTAGGAGAAATGAAGATAACACTTAGACCTGATGCGAGGCCTATCATATAGCGACCCTATAGAATGAACCCCATATATAAACATAAATTTAAAGAGGAGATCAACAAGAT
>SNQJ01S0011214.1:128094-138413 GCA_010110895.2 Picea sitchensis | reverse complement strand
TCCTCTTGGTTTAGGGTCTCAAGAAACTGAAAAGGGGACTTGACTGGATCCTCCAATTCCAAGTCACTCAGTGTCTGGAAAATCACAGGAACTGATTAGAAACAACGTAACTGCTACAGTGATCCAACCTACATCATCCTATAACAGCTACAACCCGACTGGATCCTCCAATTCTGAGTTGTTCTAACACAGTGTAAATAGAGACGTGAAAGAAACTGACATTCATAAGGAAAGAAGTCTCAAAAGTTCATACATAACCAGAGTATCAGTGCTTCATTAAAACTTTACAACTGGGAGCTCTTCTCAACCATTGATAGATACAAAAAATGGCCAAAATGCCTACATATGCTCTTCCCCATTTCGCCCAGCAGAGGCGTCTCCTCAATCACATCTGGCCTGCATTCTACTATCATACGCTACCTTAATTCTTCATGGCTCGCGCTAGGGGGGTAGCTAAGCCCTTAAATGTTGAATTGGCATGTGTAGGCTTCCCTGGCGAGTTGGAGACTCGGCGCAGCTTCCGTGGAAAGAATCAGTACGGAGGACCATCTCGGGTGGACCTTCAGCCGAGACATCCATACCCTGTAATTAATGAGTGAAGCAAGGCTTCAACCACCTTATCTCTTCTTCGTTTATCCTCAAGCTGGAATCGGGATTTAGATCACATTGAATCAGTGCCTAGAGAACATAGCGCCCCCTCTCTTGAATCTTAATTAGGCACCTTTGGCCTCTCTGTCAGAGTGCTTTTGGCGTTTCGAGGTTCACAGATGAGAAAGGATTAGGATTTTTCTCCTTTAAAGTCATGATGGGTGAAATGCCGGGAGGGCCTAATGGTCGCCACGTGTTCCCCATTGATTTGACGGCTCTGAACTAACTCGGTAATACTGTGGGCCCGAGTTTCGACGCTTTCAGCATTTGGGGTTTCGAAATGTAAAATGGCGAGGAATGCTTACCGCTCGAACTCCCGAATGCCGACATGACGTGGATGCGTGCCACGCGTCCTTCAAATGGATGGCTCAAATAGTATTTTCTATTATAAAGGGGCTATCCCCCCTTCACCCGCTCGCTTGATATGAGTTGGTGCTAAGATCCTAGGCTTAGTTCGAAAGGAGCTTTGGAGTTTCGCTGATCGACACTTTCAAGTGCAATGGATGGAGAGCTTCCTGACTCCCGATACCCGATACGCCGATAGGCTGCCACCTGTCCTGGTTGGATCGGACAACCCAAATCTGATTTGAACTATTGGTGCTCCCTCTTGCACTAAACCTTGGGTAACTCGATAGCTCCGAAAAACCGATGACCGTCGATCTGCTTTGTAAATAGATCTTGGATGCTGCAAACGCTATTTTGTCCGCTCGCTTGCCTTGCTACCGGAAAAACATGGAATCTCCCGGGCTGCGCTTGGGCACTTCCTGAGCAACCTGTAGACCTGGGTGATTTTGCGCCTAAGACAAAAATAATCACTAACACCACCATATTAAGATAGCACAAGAATATAGACATAAAACCACATTCACGACCGAATGGGGATCTTATCAGTACACAATCATTTCGTTTGGACTAAAGAACGCACCAACAATATTTTCTAGATTGGTCATTGCTGCATTTAAGGAATTCATCCATCAATTTCTTGAAGTATACCTGGATGATTGGATAGTATATAACATGTTGAAAAATCGTATGGAAATTTTACGGCTGATGTTATAAAGATGCAGGCAGTACCAGGTATCAATGAACATCAATAAATGCATATTTGGAATACTGTTTGGGATACTGTTGGGCCATATAGTATGCAAACAAGGTTTATTGGTCGATCCCAAAAATATCGTAGTCACTGTTAACTTGTTGACACCAAGAAAATTCCTTTAGCTAAGAGCGATGTTAGGACACACATGATACTACAGGAAATTCATCAAAGGATATGCACAAATTACAACACCCATGGAAAAGTTGTTATGAAAGGATAAAAAGTTTCAGTGGAACGACGAGTGTCAACACGGTCTGGAAATTTTGAAGGAAAAGATGGTTACTGCACCGATATTAGTATTTCCAAACTAGGAAAAGACATTCCATGTGCATGTAGATGCATCAACGATAGCACTTGGAGATATCTTAGCGCAACCAGGAGTAGGAGACTTGGATCACCCGATAGCATTTGCAAGCAAAAAGTTATCAGACTCAGAACATAATTATAACACGATAGAAAGAGAAGTCTTATCCATGGTCTATGCACTACAAAAGTTCAGGAATTACTTATTAGGAAAACACTTTAAGATGTTCACAGACCACTCAGCCCTGAAATACCTAGTCAACAAGCCAGTGTTGGGTGGGAGAATCTGTCGATGGTTACTGTTATTTTGATAATTCGACTTTGAAGTAATAGTTAAACCAGGAAAATTGAATGCAGGACCTGACCACCTATCAAGGGTCACAAATGGGGAAGAACCTACGAACATAGAAGACAACTTTTCGGATGAACAATTATTCTCGGTACAAATTGCTGATGTATACTTCACAGATATCATTCAGTACTTGACTATAGATACTGTGCCACAAGAATATACCACCACGCAGAAGAAGAATCTGGTAGTCCACGTGGACGACTATCAACTGATTGGAGGACACTTATATAAAATGAGCGCTAATAGCATCTTGCGAAGATATGTATTAGAGCACGAAGGACCAAGAATTTTAGCTGAAGCCCATGAGGGAGTCGCAAGAGGGAATTACACAGGGAAACCTACCACATAGAAGGTACTACGCACATGACTATGGTGGCCAACGATTCATAGAGACTCGAAGGAATACTGTCAAAGATGTGATGTCTGTTAAAGGGTTGGCAAACCCAATAGAAGAGGCGATATGCCACTATGACCACAAGTAAAATTACAGGCATTCAAAAAATGACAATAAACTTTGTGGGCCCAGTTAAACCACCATCCAAAAAGACAGGGGAAAGATATATTATTACAACAATGGAATATCTAAAAAGATGGGCGGAATCCACACCAGCAAAAGATTGCAGCGTAGAGACACCATCACACTTTTTTTTTGAACAAGTAATCATGAGATTTGGGTGCTGGAGTCTTGATTTGTGACCAAGGGATGCACTTCATAAACAACACCATTCGCGCAATGACTGAAGAGTTCAAATTCCATCACCAGGAAATCACACCATATCACCCATAGTTGAATGGCACAATGGAAGCCTTCAACAAAATCCCGTAGAGCACACTGACAAATATTTGTAACGTCAATAGAGACGGATGGGACCTCAAAATATCAACATTATTAAGGGCATACAGGACTACATGACAAAAAATGACAAGGCACACACCATTCAAACTGGTTTATGTCCAAGAAGCAATAGTGCCATTAGAATTTTTCGTACCCAACTTGCATGTAGAATTTATCACACAAATGACAGAACAAGGTGCATTACAAGAGGGACTGAATCAACTATTGACCTTGGAGGAAGACCAAATCTTGGAAGGATTCCATCAACAAGTGCAGAAATAAAGAGACAAATCTTGGCATGATTGACACATCAAGAAGAAAGCGTTCATGGAAGGATATCTAGCACTGATGTATGACAACAAATCAATTTAGCACCTGGGAAAGCTTAGAATGCATTGGTTATGACCATATGAAGTAAAATCTGTCACAGATAGAGGAGATATACAACTAAGAGATTTAGCAAGTGTAAAAATCTGAGGAATGATCAATGGGAGCCGACTGAAGTTGTATAGGGATAGTCGACCACCCACCGTGTAGTAAAAAAGAAAAGAAAAAGAGGAAAAAAAAAGGGGGGGCACACAAAGTTAGCAACAAGAATCTGACAAAGGCAAGGGAAATAGTTATATGCAAAGGAATAAACAAGAGGGAAAAGGAAAATCGACAAAAAGTAGTACGATAGGACAACACTAGGAGGAATTAAAAAAATGGCAAGGACTGATGGGACATCACATTAATCGCGCCAAATGAAGACGGAAACACAAGCGTAATGGAAAGTATGAAACCAACATAGATACATTGAACCCATAGTTATGGTGCATTAAACACATAATTGAGGAAGCATCCTTGACAAGGTTCATGACAAGCCCATACAACATGTGAGCACGACAACAACTAGTTTATTTGCGAAAGGAGAACAAAGAGAGAATAATAGTAGCCAACACGCACAAAGTGAGACTACAGAGCTCACAAAGGTTTTTCGAAGTCAGCAAACATTTGATAGTCACCACTATGGGACCACTGAAGCCAACAAAAGTGATCCAGATTGCCAGACCGACTAGGATTCAAACTAGGTCATGAGGATCGTTGGAAGAAAATGAACAACAACGGTCAGAGATCGTCGATATTGATGAAATTCTATCCCCAGAGATGATACTAGTGAGTTCTACACCAATTGTGGAAGAAATTCAATAGCCACAAGTAGAGGCCATAAAAGTGGATATTCCAGTAGCGGTGCAGGGGCCTCTGATTGAGGAAGCAAAAACCCAAAAGGAAGTGCAACCAGAAAGCACTGAAGCAGCCCTGGAAGTTAATGAAACGACAAAAAATTTGGAAGCAATAGTCGAGCTAGACAGGTCTCAAATGACCATCTTAGGACAACCAGCAGGGGAGAATGCTGAAGATGCCTCAACTTGGTTAGAATGGTTGAAAGGGGAGAAATCGGAAGCTACTACACCTTCAAACCAACCACTGCAGCAGGAAGACAAAGTACAGATACCGAGCTCACCCCGCAAGAAACCTGCAGCAAAAATTGCTCTACCACACATACCAGATGGAGTACAGGTAGGACCGAACCTATTGGGCCACGTTGGGAAGCTCAAATATTCAGAGCATGACATATCAGATGAAACCAAGTTCCTGAAACTTGCATGCAGGGTATTTATAGAGACCATAGGTACAACTCGATTGGGAGAAGCGATTAACCAACCATACCAGTGGGCAACTGGGTTGGACAAAACATGAATCTTAGGTCTTTCGAACCTACCACATTTTTGTAGAGTCCAGTGCACAATAGCTTGCATCAAGAAGCTGTTAGAAGTCACACATGGAGGGGACATATGGCTGGACAAACCCGTCCCCATAACTATTAAGATTATTGCACAAATTATAGAGTTACCAACCTAGGTTATGGATCCTGCGTTGATTCTGGACGACAAATCCAAGGAGAAAGCACTGACAGAGGAAATGAATAAGAAGCATGGCACCTCTAGGGGAATGAGAGGCATCATGATCAAACGAATCAATAACCCAACCACACAACTGGGCACACAAATATTAGCTTGCAAATTTCTAAGAAAATGCCACAAAGAGGAAGTACGAGATGGAGTCATTGCATTTGAAGCTCAGTGTGCAGAAGGAACCTCAATGAGTTGGGCACAATATCTATTGAATTTATTCCAATATGAATGAAAGGATGCGTAGGACCTAGGCATAGAGTTCCCTTATTCATGGCTGATTACCCTAATAGCCTTCATGGGATGGCGGGAACTAGGGTATGTAATTTTTTGTACCAGACCACAACCAACAAGAGAAAGGTACCTATCGCTGAGATTCGTGTCGCATGCTAGTAATAAGAGGGAAAATTGGATCATATTTGAAGCATACCTATGCAACATACATGAATCTATCAACCGATCATGGAGAATAACACCAGAGGCTGTTGCGCAATATGCGTACATCGCCAATTTCCGAGCCACACGACAAACAATGTGGATACAACTAAGGCAAGACCTAGATAAACAATGGCTACAGATGCGCTACTGCATCATAGAGGGTGACATCAAAATTACCATTAGCGAATGGCCCAATGAATGGAGGATCCTAGCCATTACCTGGGAAGTACCAGAAATAACAACAAAAGGAGAGGAAGAGTAGGCGGAAACGAAGCCTTCGAAAATCCAAGTGCCTAAGAAACCAAGAACAGGCCAAGGAAAGCCGACTCAGGAAGACATAGGGTCAAATAATATAGGAACCAAGAAGGGGCAGAAAGAAGCTACATAGTTGATCAATGGACAATAGAAACAGGCTGAGGGAGCGCAGGAGACCGCCCCAAATTCCAACATGCAGGAATCTGGGCGAACGAAGAGACCGGTAGCATAGACAGGAGGTGCACGCAAGAAATAAAAGGCACAATGAACATCACCAGACTATATGATCACAGAGGACGATGGGGAAATGATCTCCATAATGGTTTAGGATTGTCTAGTAGAGGACTTAGACCATGTAGCACACCACAGGGACAAACTGAGGAAATCTCTAGCATAAATGGGAGAGTTCCTCAAGAAATTTGGGGAAGCATAGATAACAAGCCGCAACAGGGGCATAGAGCCATCAACAACACAGACAAAAGGAAGAGTGCAAGAGGAAGATAGACAGATAGACAATGAGATACTGCAACCACACACAACATTCCATATCAACCCTAGCATGCTACGCATGTATGAAATTGTGGGGTAGACACACTTGAAAGACTTGAACCAGATCCAACTTGTGTTGACAAGGATACCATCAGGGGCATTACACAGGTTGTAGGTGAGCGTCAACCCCGAGGTACAGTCTCGTGCACGCAGACACTTAATCTAATTGAAGCAGGAAACAAAGGAACAAGACGAATTGAAAGTAGGCTACGAGAAGGCCAAATTTGACACTGAGGAGAAAAGAGAGAACCTAAAAGGATTGGAGCAGAAAGTGGCATGAACTTATGAGAAGATTCCACAGGCCATGCAGAATGAGGAAGTTGTAACCAAGGAAAAGATTGATCACATTGTGCAAGCAATTGGTCAATATCAGAAGGAGATCGAGAATATCCGATAATAGTTCATACCAACCACTCCACAAGTAGTGAAGGAGCAAAGGAAATAGGAAGCAATAGCGCAACTGTAGGATATAGAGCAGCAGGTTAGCACAACAACTGTCTTGTTCGATAAAGCAACACAACTTTGAACAAGGTTGGAGGAGGATCCACAGGTCCAATGGTGGGACCAAGAAGAGGAAAGGATTAATGTAGTGATCCATGATGTCAAGAAGAAGTAGAAGACCATACCAGTCCAAGAACAAGTCAAAGGGATGCAGGAGATGAAGAAGATGCAGGCATAACTCATCACTACAAAAACGCAGAAATAGGAGCGCCAGGCTTAAATAGAGCCATTGCAGGAACATCTTGCAGAAGTAATCGCACGGGCAGAGGGAGACAAAACACAGATATCACAGATCTAGACAGAATGCACAGGATTATTGAGCGATGAAGTAGTAGCCCAGGTAGTGTACACCATCAAGGAAAAAACCATGCAGGCACTGAAAAAAGCAGCAGAGCTTAAGGAAAATTTCCAGACGATCACCAAGGAAATCGAGGAAGCTCAAAAGGATTAGGTGACTCAGAATGAGCCACATGTCAGTGTTGGGGGCTTGTTTTCAGTAGGACGATCTAGGAATAAGAATGATCGTGGGGAAATAAAGCGTGAAAAAATAGAAGTAACAGCTGGAGAGAAACACAACATGCGTGCATGCACGAAAGCGTGCACAAGAAAAGTGATACTTGGAGGAAGAAAAACACACTTGCATGGGAGGAATACCTAATGTTGGCAGGGTTAGTGTTTTTGTAATACATTGTAAACAACTAAAGGTCCCTATAGATAAAAATATAGATACGCAGGTACAATATAAGGTACCATTTTTTTTTGTGTAAGGTTGGTTCTTGATTATTTTTGTCTTTGTATTGTTCATACTGAATATATACGAGTTGAAGCGATATGTAATATTGTTATGAACTATTTTGTAAGCTGTTGAGCTAGAGCAGAGGAGAAAAGGAATGTCTGAGGATTAGATCACAGGTTGTGGATCCTGGTGTGAGCTAGTTCACCTCAGATAGATCTTACTCATTTGAGGGGAATTGTAAGCACGCGACGCTAGAGATGAAGAACTACCATAATAAAAGAGCCAAGAGCCAAATATTTGTGGACATAGCCCAGGGGGGGTGAACCATGGTAATACTTGTGTAATATGATGAATTCATGTATGCATTTAATTTCTTTTATAAGTTAATGGTTGTGCTTAATGAATGAGTTATTATGTTTTTATGAAATACGTGGCATGTTAAGGGAATAACTGTGAAGATAGTGCATAATCACGAATAATAGAAATATACAGTTACATTTTATAGTAGATGGCTCTGAATAATAAACCCCTATCTCATACTCAATTCTAGGCTCTAAACACCTGAGTCTTACAACCACCCATTTAAAGCTATCTCGGGTGAGACTGCGCAACACATTCTGTGTGTTGTGTTGCCTTCTGGTTCATTGGGAGGGCCGATAGTTTTAGAGGCTTTGTTGGAAACCCAAAAGACATGAAACTTGGGTCAATAAATCAGATGGTCTAGAATAATTAATAAATAACCAACAATAAGTGACCTCTTAGTTTTCACTGTTGATTAAGGTTGGTTGTCATTGATGTCATCCCTTGAAGAAAGTTTGGTAGCGAATTCTGGTAGCACAAAGGTTTGGGTAATGGACCCAAGGTTGTTTTATGTATAATGGTATGGATTTTACTATATTTGAAGTAATACTATTCTATATGGATAGTACATGTCATTCCATTTCTTGTGGTATGTGTAACATCACATAACTCCTCACGGTTTGAGAGTTATAGCCTTACGAAGTTGGAAGACTCTCATATGTTGGCTTGAAGCCGCAAAAGGTCAAAGAAGCAAATATCTTGCAAAGAAGAAATTATTATTTAAATGATAAAATAAAGTGACAAAGTCAAGAAGGATTATTTAAATAATAAAGTGAAGTGACAAAATAAAAAAATATTATTTAAATGATAAAGTGAGGTGACAAAGTCAAGGAGGAATATTTAAATGATAAAGTAATGAAGAACTTTCTAATTATGGAAAGTGGTTAACCCTAAAAACGAGGGAAATAGGTTAAGTGGGCTATAAATGGGTTAAGTGACCTAGAAATAGGTTAAGCGACCTAGAAATGGGTTAAGTGACCTAGAAGATGCTTCTAAGGAAGATATTTGGAGAGTCAAATAAGAGGTAATGCTCTCTCATTTCATATCACACTTGAGCATATTGAATATCTATAAGTGACTTAGGTAACCAAAGGATACCTAAGCCGAATTTCAGAGGGAAGGTGAAGAAAACATGGTTGGAATTCAAGCGAGGATAAATTCTTTCGATGATGCTTTCTAATGTATGTTATTTACAAGTAATCTCACCATTTCCCCAATAAATTATTTTTCTAGAATGATTCAGACTGTGACATTGATAGGCCATTGAGGAAACATATCCAATTATCTTTGGTAAAAAATTCATCTTGTGGGTCTTAGTATTTGTGGAGTTACACTCCGTGGAAAATAGGGTTTTTGGCTAGTCATGAAACTAGTCTAAAACAGGTGTTTCGGGTAAAAAAGTCATAACTTATTCATAACAGATCCAAATTAAGTAAGACCAAATGTGTTGGCTAGAGTACATTATTTAGTATTTTTTGGTAAAATTTTCATATCTATTCAACAAATATTACATGCGGGGCACTCTCTACAAGGTCTCTCTCTAGAATAATCCAGAATTCAGCAAGGTATGCCATTTTTGCTATAAATCCTTTTCTGAGAGGTTCCAAATAGTGCCACCTAGAATAATTGCATAAAACAAACTGAATAACATTATATACTATTTTCATATATTCATTCATTAGAGGTACATAGTTATTATTATTTCAAGTTAGGGTTGTTGACTAATCCCAAACTAGTCATGTGAGATTAAAGAAAGGTTGATGAAAATGCTAGTCTCTTGTTGTGAAAGTTAAGGAAGGTTTGTAGGTATGTGATTAGATAGACCAGGTCTATTACAGATTTACAAATCATATTTTGATGATGAAATTGATGGGGGATTTTGGTTAAGGTACATGTTGGTTACATGGTTGAGACAAGTAGTTGATGAGTTGGCACATACATGAGGTGTATAGTTGATGATGTTGGTACATTTCGATGAGTCGTAGTTGATGAGTAGTTGAAACATGATTGGTACATGGTTGGATGCACTTGTTTATGGTACAAGTTGATTATAGGTTGGTTTGGTACAAGTTGGTGCATGGTTGATGCAATTGTTTATGGTACATGTTGATTATAGGTTGAGGTACATGTTGATGCATGGTTGATGGATGGTTCAGGTTTATTGGTACAGGTTTATATTAGTAAATATCATAGTGATAGTGTGACAATGGTTCCATCATTCTACTTCTACTTTAGGGTGGTTGGATGGGGCAAGGACAGGTGGTTGTAGCCACCTTCCAATTGTAGCTGGA
>SNQJ01S0011214.1:104103-120137 GCA_010110895.2 Picea sitchensis | reverse complement strand
TTAACACTCCCTAACTCAAGATACTATGTTTGTTTGCAGCTTTGGAAAGTTATCTTTCACACCTATTCCAAAGCCCTACAACTAATCTAATGTAGGTTTGCAACCAGAAAAGATAAAAATATCTAACCAATTTTTATAAGCGCTTTATTTTATGGTTGTTGTTACTCAAAAGGAAGATGGCGTGGACAATATGGTGTTTTGACCGACTCGAAAATTATGCAAAGACATGAAGATGCAATCTTTTCATTTCGATGAAATCTATGCTACGAGAAGGAGAAAACATTTATCATTCCCATATGCGTGATGTCCCAAAATATATTAAACTCATTAATATCAATCATGCAATTTCGCTACTTCAAATGCAAGGGTGCCCCCAATCTAATATAAAGCAAGAAAATAAATCTTTTTGTTTCAAAAATTTCACTAAAATCAATAATGAACTTTCTTAAAACAAAGAAACCCAAACTAAAAGTTTTCTTTTAAAGCAAACTATTCAGAAGAAATCTGATCTTTCCCTAAACAATTCTAAGGAAAACACACACTTTGTAATTGAAAGACACTCAAAGCAAGAGACTAATCCTTCAAAATCAAACAAAGAAAACATGGCTATAAGAAACTCAAAGAATGTCAAGCAGACTGTAAAAAGATCAATATAGGCTCCAAAATTTCAATCCAGCTCATCAAAGCAAAACTGGGCATCAAAAAACTTAATCCAAAATTTTCACAAGTGAGTTCACAGGCTAGCAGTGTATTATAGTGCAAGAATTAGGTATTCTCTCAGGCTAGACATGGGTAGACTGCGAGATGTTCGCACTGAACCTAACAGTAGGGTGTGAACATCAATTATTCTCGCAATCCACAGACAGATACAGTGCGAGAATGTCTGTAATCAAGAAAATTTTGAAAAAGGACAAGGAATCTAAGTGAACTTCTAGATCCAGAGAGTCTGGATGGATGTCCCACATACTCAGAAACCAGAAAACAAGCAATCAAAACAAGGGAAACTAGACTAACTAGGAAGCAATCCGTTCCCCAGTGGAGTCGCCAATTTTGTTTCAGGATAAATCCGCAAGTGCGGACACAAATCGATCTCCTTAGATCCACCTGGATCTAGAACAAAACATGAAAAAACATGATGCCTTCCTTAAGTTTCAGATATTGAATTTACTAACTAAAGAGGGATCAGTGACATACCGTTTAAATGTCGCTTCCTCTCGGCATCGCTATCCTAGCTTCGTTCCAATGCTCATACAATGATGAACCTGCAAAAGAATGCAACCAAACAAAGTGATAGCAATAGCATAAACTCAATATAAACCTATGCATGTGATCAAGGAATCATACAATAAAACACAACAAGCTTTATAGGAACGAATCATATTACTGTATCATATTAAATGTGAAAGAGATATTACAACCATGGCCTTGATTTCGTAAGGTCCCTTCCAACTGTCCTTCGTTCCCCACACACTTCTTTCTCTAAGGATTTTGAAACCATATATCTGATAGCTACTCACAATCTATCTTGACAAAGAAAATCTCAAAGCCACTCCAACCAAGCCAAAGCTAACAAGCTCAAGAACCAACAAAGCTAACCCAAGCTCAAGCTAACTTTCTCCATGAGAACTCCTCTGCTTTTATAAGTTGAAGAAGATAAGGTGAGGAGGTTAGGATGATCCCACTAAATCATGAAAGCGAGTAAGATCCAAACCATTCGGATTCCACCTCACCATAGAAGCTTCTCTTTCTATAAGATTTGCGAAAACGCTCATTTTTCCCATGTGCTGGAATTCTCACACCCTAGCTATAGAGCAACCTACAAACACCTCGCACCCTGGCTATAGTGCAACCTGCGAGAATGGGTCATTCTCGCACCCTGCCTATATAGCAACCTGTGAACTTCCCTTTTTATAAGGTTTTTACATAGGAAAATGAAACTTCTTTCCTCAGGAAAAGTTCTTCTCCCTTCTCTCTTTAGGAACTCAGGCCACTGACCCCTGTGAAGGAAACAAATAGGTTTACATCATTAACGATCATAGGGATGACAAAAATAATGTGTAACAAAGTTATATCTCTGATCTAACACAATAATGCAACAACAGTATAATAGATGGAAAATAACACAAAATCAACCATAGAGAACAACAAGATATACACGGTTCACTCTCTCCATAGGGATACGTCCACATATATGCGAACTTACCTACAGATCTTTCTCTTTTTCTCTCTTTCTCTTCCCTCCCTACACACCTAGCTGTAGGGTTGATCTTCGCACCCAATTGAATATCTTACAATATAGACTCAATATTGCTCTCAAGAACATTAATCAACAATAACCAACATGAGAACTATAACCAACTTAGAATGAACCCTCCCAGGTCTTCTTGACCTTTATTTATACATTACATGATTCTCAGACAACCTTAGACCGAATCCTAGGTGTCAAAACCCTAGATCCAAAACCCTAGGTCCACTTGACCCATGTTTTAAGGGATTTGCTAGCCTGTCCTTCCTTATTTTCCATGAGGTTCTCCAAATCACCCGCTAATGTCTTTTTCCACTCCCTGAGTTATCCATGTTCCATATTCCTTACTGCTTTATCTTCCTTGATATTCTCTTCCAACGACTAGATTTTCCTTTACTTTGCTCCTTCTTTTCTGCTTCTTTACCCACTTTGACCTTTCCTCATTTAATGTTCCATCCGCGAAGTTCATACTTCACCTTTCTTCCTTAATATTCACTTCCTTACATAACCAAGGGAAAACAATCGCCTTCTGATATTCATGTGTAGGAGGAATACAATTTTGAATGACCTTATCCTCATCAAGTAGGAGCAAAGAAATTGATGCCTCGTCCTGTTGCATTTAATCAAGATTATTTTTTCTCTTGATGGGTATGCTCCTCCATTGCCTCTTCATCACATGAGGCTTGATTATTAATGAAAAGTTCTTCATGTGCCCTTTCTCAGATAGATCTATTGCATCCAAAGGTTCCTCTAACACCTATTCACTTCCAAAGTCATGGAATAAGGTGTCTTCAATATCTTCAAAAGGATTATCACTTATCATGTTATCTTCTTGATGTGTGGAAGGAACAAAGGCATGGATGTCTTTATAAAATGGAAGGGTAGTGTTGGCCCTCGACCAAGTTTTGGGGAAACATTGGTCAGGTTTGACCTCTTTTTTGACATCGACAGGCTGGTCGAAGATGGAGTGCCCAGGTAGAGCTAAGATCGTGATATCTCAGTTGTTTTTTGGACCCAAAAAGGGGTTCACTAGGGTTTTTGTATTAGGGTTTTGGGATGTCGGCCCATGGGTTTACCCATGATTAGGCCTTTTTGTAAGGGATGTAAAATTATATATAGGAAGGAATGTAATGTAGAGGTAAGAAATAAGTGTTCTTAGTGAAAGAAAAGTAGTATCTAGCTAAGTGCAAGAGGCAAGTAGTTCTGAGTTTCTTTGTGCAAGAGACTGTGTATGTAAGGATCTGTGCCTCATAAAGGAGTTGGCTTTATGACTTGACCTGATTTTAGGAAGGTGGATCTGGTGCACAGTACGTAGATCACTTGTCTAGTGCGAAGCTTGGCTCCGTGGATTAGTGCACAGGGGCAGAGGAATGTAAGATATTGAAGCCTAATAAAGAAAAAGAAGTAGTTGGTGGATGTATCCCCACACTGGGGTGAACCACATATATCATGTGTTGATGGTTTGCATTGTTCTATGATAATTATGATGTAGATCTTCTTAGAGCATTGATTGTTATAAATGATAGATATATCTATGAATGTTTACTGCATTGTCTATGTTGAATGTGTTGGACCTAACTTTTCATGCCAAGTGCAATGTATATTTTGCTATTGTTACTGCATCGATATGTACTTAGGGTTTGATCTATGATGTGAATAAAGCTAATGAAATAAGGTTTGTTGTCCCTAAGTACTCTACGAATTTTTATAATCACAGATCTGTGTCCCATCTTGGTTATAGACACTTGAGTCCTGTAACCCCCCCAGCCTCTACCTCGGGTGAGACTTCGCCTGCTTTGCAAGTGTTGCCAAAAGGGTTGGTATTTAGGGTTTTTTTGTTGCGTTGTTGAACCCTGGGTCTTCCCCTATGCCAACAAATGGTTCTATTTTCAGGACCAAGATATTTTTGAGGGAATGTCAAGGTGGTTTCCATCGAATACAAAGATTTAGAAGTGGATAGAGGAACAAGAAAAGGAATTTGCTAAACCACATAACAAGAACCCTAGCATTAGTTCAAAATATTGGTTGGGAATATACATCTTTACTGACATACACAAAATTTTCTTTGGAGGAGTTCATAAGGAGTTATACGAGTGGTTATCCATATTAGCAGATACCCAGTTTGAGATCAAATCTAGGCCACTTGTGGTTTGGACAACCACACTGATCAAGAAGGCTAAGAGAGCTGGTAACGATGTGTCTAGAGCAGTGGATATCTGGTTTGATAACACTATTGGAGGGTACATTACTAAGTTTTCCATTGACAGAGGTGAATCGTATAGTAAAGAAAAGAGGTATTTCTTTAAGGGACCTAGAGGAAAGTTTCTACACTTTTTGAAGCTAAGGATTAAGATGTTATTTCATGAGAATGATATCTTGAATATACAGTGAAGATAATTTTCAAGAATTTAGACAACGATAGTGACACAGAGGTTGGAAAAACGCGTAGTGGGAGATCATTTAGAAAAGTTCCTCTTGCGAACTTGTTTAAGCAGAATTACGGAGATGAGGGATTCTATAGTGGAGAAGAAGCAGAGCTATCAGAAAAAGAGAATTCAGAGTTTGCAATGATAGAGGAAGTACATATTGAATAACCTTACCGAGGAGAATCATAAATTTCATGCACTGCTCCTACTACCGAAGTAAGTACTATTACCCCTCCTGTTGTTTTAGAAGCATTGAGTAACCAGAGTAACTAGAGTAGTTAGAGAAGTTAGAGTACTGTTACAAACATTTTGTCACATACTCAGTCAAGAAGCCAAGGAAGATCTATGGAAAATGAGATGAGGTTACCTATATTTAGAGGATATGGATTTGAAAATCCTGACCAACAATGGTTCTTGTGAGAAGCTATCTGGAGAATTAAGAAAGTCATTGACAAAGTTGTTAATAGAGATTAGTTTAGTACTACCTTGAGGGATCACGCTCTGAACTGGTATATGTAGTTTTCATTAGGAACTAGACAGCCTAAACCGTTGAATGACATTAATAATGCATTGAGTGCAGAATTCAAGAAACCTAAGTCAGAGTCACAATGTATTACAAAGTTGAAGGAAATCAAGCAGAAGGTGACTGAACCTGTTTGGGAGTTTGATCAGAGGTTTAAGACTTTGATAGGTCATTTGAGTTTTCAGATCCAAAATGAACAGAATAAAGAATGGTTCATCACTGCCTTCCTGCCACACATCAGAGTTCCCCTGATGCAACAGAGGGTCACTTCATAGGGTGAAGCATTGGAGATCGTCATGAAACTATAAGCATCCCCTATAGGAGAATCCAGTCCAAGTATGAGTTAGATCGTAAATCAATTGACTATTTTATCCTTACAAGTTGAATATATGAAGAAAGATAAAGGAAAAGAGAAAAGAGAAGATATATGGTCCATCAAATGTAAATAAGAGGGCCATGACAAAGAGCACTATCCCCTATTTCATGGATACTTGGCCTCTAGAGCACCTAGTCCTTTGAAGGAGGCTACTGTACCCTGGTGTGAGGTATGTAGAACTGGACATCACCCTAGAGAATGTTTTTATATGAAAAAATATGTCTAGACACCCACCAATCTTTACTGCACATTCTATAAATATATGGGGCATGATGAGAAAGATTGTAGGGATTATGATCTCATGCATGAAATATCAAGGTATATATATAGGATTCAAGGAGAAACACAGCAAGAAGTAAATAATGCACAGTTCAACTCCCTAGGAAGAGGAAACTTAAACCCTCATGGTGGATTCAGATGAAGAGGATGAGGTGGAGGTATGGGTCGAGGTAGAGATCACATTATTTTTTATAACTGCACACAGCCAGGACATTTGGAAAGGGATTTTCAGAACCCTTATACCACTTTCAACTACTATGACTTGTTTGATCATGTCATTGAAGATTGTCCAGTAGTTTTATCCAAACTCCAGGAGAGATGAGGAGGATACCAACAAGTACAATTAATATCAGCAGAACCTCGCGGTGAGGACCCCAGAGTCGCTGTGATTACTAGAGGAGGGGTTGTTATAGGAGAAGACAAGGTAACTCCAAGAAAGACTGTAGAGGGATCAGGGATCCGAAGAGCTGCAAAGAAGGCAAATTTGTTTGATCTAAGGAGAGAGAGGCATACTTTTGAGGAAGAAAGGAAAGAATTTGTAGGAGAACAAGATTCTTTATCTAAGGCACAACTAGAAGTAAGGGAATGTGAAGTGCCACCAACATTTGATCAGTCTTCCCTAGATAGACAAGGAAAAGAGATAAGCAAGCTCATGGACTTCTTATATACATGTATTAATTTGATTAAAGATGAAAAAGTTGTGTAGGATCTAAAACACCTAGTAAGACAGTATTGGGAGAATAGACCCTATGTTGAGTAGAGTTGTGGATCAAGTATCAAGGAAAAGGAGGACAAACAATTAATTTCACCTTGGTGCTCAGATTGGAGACTACAAAGTGGACTATGTGGTCCCCAACTTGGGATCATAAGTAAATGTTATGACGAAGAAGACTTAGGCACTGATGGGAAAACCTAGATTGATTTACTCTCCTATTAGGCTCAGGATGGCTAATCAGTAGGCAGTGAGTCCCTTTGGAATACTAGAACATGTCCATGTAGAAGTCGATGGGCTAAGGACGTTTGCAAACTTTGAAGTAATTGATACTATTGATGACAACTTCCCTTACCCAACACTGTTAGGGATTTATTGGGATTTCAACAATTTGATTGTCGTTGACCTAAAGAAGAGGAGAATGACATTTAAGGGTAATGGCCTTAAAGTCATTGCACCTCTGGACCCCGATGAAGGTCGCAAATACATAGAACCTATCAGGGAAGAATATTGCACATATGATCTCGAGAACATCTACAAACTGACAGCAAGATAACACAATTACATTAATCCTACAATAGATGGAAATCTCAGCGGGCGAAGTGAAAGTGCATGCTCATCAGATTCAGAAGAGGCATTGGAAAATTGACAGAACAAAATGTATGAATTCTTCACATGGAGGTGTGCCATATTGACCAGAGAAGTTTGATGGATTGGCACATAAGTAAGTAATCTCCCAACATTTGATGGCTTGAATCATTTAGAGACATTTCTATCTGAATTTGAGAAAATTATACCAGTAGAACAGAGGATGTTGGCACTGGATGAAGACTTGAAAGACACACCAACTAGATGGTGGGGAGAACACAAGAGGAACATTGAAGAGTGGGTACAATGTCACACCTTATTGACAATGCACTTTTCAAACCAAGAAGAAGGATGCAAAGTTTGATACATAGGCTAGAGTTGTCCTAAGGACCACATGCGAAGTTGTGAGGAGGCCTGGGGAAACATTCCTAAATAACAGTGGGTGCATAAGTTCATTAACACCTTGGATACTACGCCTATCAATTGGTATCTTCAAGAAAAACCATGCCTCATCACTACAGACTGGTATGGAATGACTTAGAACTTTATAGCTATTTTTTATTTGAGAGTCAGTACCCTATAGTAGATCAGGGTTTACAATTTGTAAGACAAAATGTCTTTCAGGAGGCACCTAACCTCCCTTTTGAGAAAGAATAAGATGAATGGACTGTGCCTCTTCAACAGTTATAGGATTGCTACAATATTAATGCTGATGAGGATTCTGACCCTAGAGATGTAAACATAGTAGAAAATGAAGGTCACAGAGACATAGAAGGACTAGGGATTGAACTACCTTTTATTGGACAACCCATTAAAATTAAGAAGGTTAATATTGGGACAGAACAAACACCTAAATTAGAAAATGTTGGAGACTATTGGGAAGATACTACTATTAGAAAGATCACAGAGCTATTGTATGAATATCAGGGCTTGTTTCCAACCAAGTTCAAAAACACGAAGGGAATTAAAGGGCCCATGGGAGAAATGAAGATCCCCTTGAGAGGAGATACAAGACCAATCAAGAAGAGATCTTACAGACTAAACCCCAAGTACAAGAAGAAATTTAAGATTGAATTGGATAGAATGTTGGAAGCAGGAATCATAGAACATGTTGAAGAATCTAAATGGATCTGCCCTATGGTGGTCCAAGATAAGAAGTCAGGGGAAATCATAATTTGTGTAGATTTAAGGAAACTGAATGATGCATTCCTACATGACCCCTTTCCTATACCCTTTATTGATGAAGTTCTAGATAATGTAGGAGGACATGAGGTATACTCATTCATAGATGGATTTTCAGGTTCTCACCAAATCAGCATCACTAAGGAAGATCAACATAAGACCACCTTTGCAACAGAATGGGGTTCTTTTCAGTACATTGTGATGCCTTTTTGGCTTGAATAATTCACCAACCATATTTTCCAGGGTGGTGGTTGAAGCATTTAAGGAATTCTTACACAAGTTATTGGAAGCATATTTTGATGATTGGATTGTCTTTAGCTTACTGAAGAATCATATTGAATGTTTGAGATTGATGTTAGCTAAGTGCAGGCAATATCAGATTTCCCTGAATTTGAAAAAATGCATTTTCTTTTCACCCTTTGGAGTGCTGCTAGGTCACATTGTGTGTAAGCAGGGGTTGTTGGTGGATGCTTCCAAGATTGCCATAATTGTTGATCTACCTCCTCCTACTTCGGTTAGACAGCCGCGCACTGCATTGGGGCACATTGGATACTATAGGAAGTTCATTAAGGGTTATGCACAAATAACAACACGCATGGAGAAGCTATTAAAGAAACATAGTAAGTTCCAATGGAAATAAGAATGCCAGCAGTGCTTCGACATACTAAAGCAGAAAATGGTTACTGCGCCAATCTCGGTTTTTCCATATTGGAGCAAGGAGTTCAATGTTCATGTCGATGCTTCATCCATTTCATTAGGAGTAGTTTTAGTATAGCCATGTGCAGGAGACATTGACCACCCCATAACCTTTTCTATAAGGAATCTTTCTACAGCTGAAAGGAACTATATTACGAATGAAAGAGAAGGCTTGGCTATGGTATATGTGCTGCATAAGTTTAGAAATTATTTGTTGGGAGGACATTTTAAGATGTTCACTGATCATTCTGCTTTTAAGTACTTAGTATATGTACACTACAAGATGCATAGTTGATGGCCATTAGAAAAGTCGATGATCACTTCATCGAGATAGTTCAGTTCCTTTCCACAGGAATGGCACCTCGCGAGTATACAGTCATTCAAAAGAAATAGTTGGTAGTCCGTGCAGCTAACTTTCAACTTATAGTAGGACAATTGTATAAGATGGGACCCGATGAGATCTTGAGGAGATGTGTTATGGAGGCAGAAAGACCATTGATTCTTGAAAAATCAAATGAAGGCATCACAGGAGGACATTATGCATGGAAATAAACGATGTAGAAGGTTCTCAGAGTTGGCCTTTGGTGGCCTACTTTACATAAGGATGCTAAGGAATACTACATAGACTGCGATGTATGTCAAATATTAGGAAAGAATTAACATTAAAAGTATTCGAGAAGTGGGCCATTGACTTTGTGGGACCTATTAACCCACCAGAAAGGTGCACAGGCACCAGATACATTATCACTGTGACAAATTATTTGACCAGATGGGAAAAATCAAGAGCAGTTATGGACTGTAGTGCAACCACAATTGCGTAGTTCATATTTGAGAATATTATAACCATATTTTGATGCCCGAAGATCCTCATGTGTGAAAAAGGAACACATTTCATCAACAAAACTATTGAAGCCTTGACTTAGGAGTTCAAATTTCACCATCAGAAGATCACACCATACCACCCATAAGCGAATGGCATAGTCAAAGATTTCAATAAGATCTTGGAGACATCGCTGACTAAGATTTGTAGTGTCAACAAGGATGATTGGGATTTAATAATTCCAATAATATTATGGGCTTATAGAACTACTTGAAAGAAGATCACAACACAGACTCCCTTTAAGTTAGAATATGGATTGGAAGCAGTGGTACCTATGAAATACTTGGTTCCTAGTTTAAGAATTGTAGCATTCAAAGGTATGGATGACACCAGCGCTGTTCAAGATAGGATTGCACAGTTGTTGGAGTTATAAGAAGACAGGTTTATTACAGAATTTTATCAATAGGTACAAAAAGAAAGAGAAAAGGCTTACCATGACAGACATATCAAGAGGAAGGCATTTAAGTAAGGAGATTTGGTATTGTTATATGACAACAAGTTCATGAAGCATCCAGAGAATTCTAGGACACATTGGCTTGGGCCATTTGAGGTTTCTTATGTCATTGAAGGAGGAGTTGCATAGTTGAATACCCTTAATGGAGAATGGAAAGAAGGTTTGGTAAATGGGAGCAGGTTGAAATTGTATTATAACAACTAGTTGCTTCACAGCTCCTAGTAAAATCACAAGAAGAAGGGTATAGGTACCGAGTGCAGTTGAAACTGGGTACTAGACATAGAAAATACAGTCTTCACACAATAGGGAGGGATAGGGTAAAAATCACAGGCTGCTCTGTGCAGTATGCAGTCTAAGTAAAATAGAAGGATCAATCTTGCAGTGAATCGAGATGAGTCACATGTGAGTGTTTGGGGCATGTTGGCCCTTGATTATGTAAGGAAGTGAAGATTAAGGAAGAAATGTGAAGTACGAACTACAGGGAAGGAACATTACCTGAGGAAGGGTTGAAGTGGGTAAAGAAGAAGAAAATAAGCAGCAAAGTAAAGAAAAATCTAGCTGTTGGAAGAAAAGATCAAGGAAGATAAAGAAGTAAGGAATATGGAATGTGGAAAACTCAGCGAGAAGAAAAATACATCAATGGGTGCTTTGGAGCACCTTGTGGAAAAGAAGGAAGGACAGGATGAAGAATCCCTTAAAAAATGAGTCAAGTGGACCTAGGGTTTTGGGACCTAGCATTTTGGATCTATGGTTTTGACACCTAGGCTTCGGTCTAAGGTTGTTTGAGAGTCATGTAATGTATAAATAAAGGTCTAGAAGACCTGGGAGGGTTCGTTCTAAGTTGGTTCTAGTTCGCATGTTGGTTATTGTTGATTACTATTGTTAAGAGCAATATTGAGTCTGTATTGTAAGAGCTTTAGTTGGGTGCGAAGATCAACCTTGCAACTGAGTGCAGATGGAGGGAAGAGAAAGAGAGAAAGATCTACAACTAAGTGCACAAATAGAACTATATGTGTTCATCTAATAAATCAAGAAACACAGTTATGTAGACGTAGCCTTAGGGAGAGGGTGAACCACATATATATTTATGTTCTTTGTGGTTGATGTTGTGTTATTTTCCATCTTTTATACTTTTGTTTCATTGTTGTGATAGATCAAAGATATAACTTGTGAAGTAAGATTAAGAGTGGTAAATAATAACTAGATTGTTGTGTGTTGTTGTCCTGGATTCATTTTGCATTTCCTCTGGTTGTAGACACATGTGTCCTGCAACCCCCTATTTCTACTTCAGGTGAGACTGCATCTACTTCGGGGGTAGATACAGTAAAAGTTAGGGCTTGTTGGTGTGATGTAAGAGTTGAACCCTGGGTCTGCCCTTGTTCCAACAATGATTAACCTCGATGATACAGATGATCTTGTGCAAGACCTCTCCGACATGATTGATATACACATTGATGACTTCATACATGTTGGAAGACGTAGATGGGACGTGATTTGTTTCAGTATTGATAGAGATCCCATTTATGAAATTGAGGGTGGTTCTTAGGCAGAGAGGGTTGAGTTTTCATCATCAGAGGAGTGTTCCTCATACATATATGATTCATATTATTGGTAGCCTGATGATAATATGGTTACAAATTTGTTCTGCCCCTTCGAGGATGAATTGTCACAACATACTCAGAGTGATCCTCAGTCATCCTTTGGTACATACCCTTTTGAGGATGCATAATTTTTTTATGGGGAATCCCAACTATTGTTCTTAGATTTTGAGGAATACTAGGACATGGCCACCTCAAAGTAGTTATAGGTTCATTCTTCAAAGAGGAATTATTTACATCTTGGATATTTCCATGGAGATTGACAAGGGAAGAGGCGGTGTGTTTATACATCTAAGATTGTTCCTTACCTATTACTATCTTCTCCAAGAGACCATGCAGTATTCTTTCAATCTCTCATTTCCTCTCATCCCTCGACAAGCAGTGAGTCCTTATGAGTGGATGGATATGAGCCTTCATTTACATATAGTATCCCCCTTCAGAGATGGATTGATCAGTCTTGTGGCTACACTTTTAGGAGGGATCATCAGGCTGATGGTTTCTCTTTCTAGCAGGATTTCCTCCTTCCCACCCATCTTCATGAGTTTTATTTCATGATAGATTGTATGTGTGTTTATACTCATGATTATTATTTTCTTAACTTATATTTGTTGTATTATATGATTAAGCACAATGGGAGATAGTTTGATGAAATGATCAAATGGTTGCACTGGTTGTATGACTTCACATGACATCATCCAACATGTGATCTTCAGGGCCCCAAGGCCCCAAGTAAGTAGGTAAGTCATTTTCAACCCTTGAATTTGAATATGTATTTCTCATATTAGTTTATATGCATTTCATTTTCATTTTTCTCTAATTGCATATTGATTTCATGTTTAAATTTGAAATTTTTGAAAAAAATTCAAATTTTTTCTTTTATAGATTAGCTTTTAGTTTGGATTTTTATGGATAAAGGGTGATAACACCACCCTATATGCCCTGATCCATTTTCTTGAGTTTTGGAAGGAAAAGGTCTACCAGAAGATGTTTTGGTTCTCATGCACTCTATGGCAAGAATATGTTCCCAAGTAGGAGCCAGATGTTATCCCCGTTTTGTGGATAACTAGGGAGATTATGTCTCGAGGCCCTCAGGTTGCAGATATGGAGTGTCGAGAGACTACATGGCCAACAATATCCTTTTGCATAGATGGATACCCTCCTCACCACAAAATGGTCGTAGACTTCCAAATGGCATCCACCACATTAGTTGGCTTCTGGAAGGCAATGCACCTTTCTCCATGAGGTACAAGTTAGTATTATGGTAAGCATCATTTCAATATTTAATCCATTTGAGTATGTTGTATCTTAGATTTCTCTAGATTTCATGATATATTCTTGTACATTATTATTTTTTCCTTCTTCACCTTGGTGGTCGACATTGTTACCTCGTAAGTGGTCTTCCTTGGGGATGGGTTTTCTACTAGGAACTCCCTTGAAGATGCATCATACCATTCCCGAAAATAATTACCACTTTCCATAACTATTTCTCCCCCATTTCCTTATTTGTTGGGATTTTAGGGCGTATTGACCCAAGAAGGGGTTTTCCCTCATTATATGGGAAGAAGGGGCTGAAGGCACAGAGGGATTGATGTTGGGTAAAAGATAAAATCCTATGTATGAACCTTTTATATGCTTAGTCCAGGGATCAACCAAGAAAGCAATGAAACACTTATCTTTGAGTAAAGGGCGACCCACAATGAAATATGATTTAAAATGATTAAAATAATAGTTGAAGGAAAATAGGTCTCATCACGATCTAACCTATCACATCCATGAATATCTAGTGGTATGAAATTTCCATCATCTGGTCACCAAACCAACGTAATGGCTCTCAATTGCATGGATGAGAGAAAGTTGGTCTCATCATGAGCCAACCTTCTCATTTCCACTAGGATTTTGTGGGTGACATTGTCATTATCTGGACACCACACCAAGGAAGTGGCCTTCAACCTTTTCTTAAATTTAAGAAAGAATAAAAGAATGGAAAATAATGGGCTTGGAAAAAGTTCATTATAGGCGAAGGTACCACACACCCTCTACAAAGGCACCCATGAATCACTATGAACTCTTGTATGTCATGAGCTCTATTCCCATTGATTCTTGACCCCAACCACCTCACCAAAATTTCATGGATTATAGAGGGATGTTAAGAACCAAATATTAAAATAACATAAAAAGAACCTTAGAATAAGTACTCAATGCCTTGAAAAAAATAGAATTTCAAATAATACGCCTCTTCGAGGGGGAAACCTCCTTAAACACCACATAAATAACCAAATACATGATGATTCCAAATGAAAAGGTCTCCTTGGTATGTATATATATATATATATATATATATATAGGAGACTAGGAGGTACAATTACAACTAATGGACCCAAACTGACATAAATAAAATAACTTTACTAATGTAATATGCCCCAATTAAGGGGTAATGTGCAACTATTTAGGGCTTAACATGCCCCTCACCTTCAGACAAGTGTTTTCTACAACAGTTGAGTAATTATGGATGCTTCTGTATAAAAGACTCATCTTCCCAAGTGGAATCATCAGTAGGTAGTTTCCTCCACTTAATGAGATACTCTGAAATGGATCTATTCCTCAGTTGGAAAATTCTTGTGTCAGTAATAGCTTCAGGATCCAATATGATTTTTCCTTCCTCATCAAGTTCTAGAAATATAGTTTGAACTGGGATCTTGTCACCTATAACCTTCTTTAAGAATGAAACATGGAAAATTGGTTGTACTTGTGAAGATGCATGCAACTCCAATTTGTATGCCATAGTACCAATCTTTTGCAACACCTTATAAGGGCCATAGTACTTTGGTGACAATTTATTATCCTTCTTGGATTTCTTGAGGGACATCTATTTGTATAGTTGTAGTCTTAAAAACACCAAATCCCCTACTTCAAAACTTCTTTCACTACAATGCTGATCTGCTTGTTGTTTCATGAGATTTTGTTCCATGGTCAAGTTGTCCTTTAAGATTTGGAGAACTTGTTGTTGATGCTCAATGTGATGTTCCACTTTTTGAACCTTAGATTTTTATTTTAGAGAAGAGGTGATGGAAGGAGAGTGGTATCCATAGAGTGCCATAAATGGTGTCATTTTTTTTGCAGTATGAAAGGAAGTGTTATACAACCATTCTGCCAAGTGTAACCATTTGAACCATTGTGTTTGTTTATAAAAGACAAAGCAATGAAGGAAGACTTCCAGACATTTGTTCACTATATCGATTTTTCCATCAGATTGAGGATGATAGGTTGTGCTATGAGCCAATTGAGTACCCAAACAAGAAAATAATTATGTCCAAAAAAGTCCAGTGAAGATGGGATCTCTATCACTTACAATAATCTTTGGGATTCCATGTATCTTTTTGTTATAGCAAGATTTGCCTCACCCTATGCAATCTTGCACATAGGGCCTTTTTCCATTTCCCTATGCAGACTTGAAGTCCCTTTTTGCAAATACCAGAGATAAAAAAATTATTTTTCTACATATACATGCCCTGTCTATATTACAACATGTGTATACATAGGTTGCACCACTATATCCCGCGTACATCGGGAAATGTGCCCAAAATTAAAAAATGGTGTCGGGTTTCCATGTCACGTCACACAATCAATGATCCTTGGCCTTCCATATACTGGAAAAATTTCGAATCGACCCTTCAGTTCCACTTGAAGGATATAAATGGGCCAAATCCGAGCTATGGAAAAGATGGAGAAGAATTCAAATTTGAGAGCAAAGTTACTATGGAGAAATTATTCACTTCACATTGAGTCTACCTCCCTTTGTCCTTTAAGTCTGAACACATTGTTCAACCCCCAAGCTCTTCCCTTATTGATTGAGAACCTCATTGTCTCTCTTATATGAGGTTGACTTTGGTGGAGGATTGAAGTGGTGGAGGCTCAATTGGAAGGAACTTAGTTTCTGTTAGAGTCCTAACCCACACATAGGTAGATCAATATATTCGGATGTAATAAAGGTCAATATTAATAAGGCCTTTCAATAAAATAGAATAAGGTGGATGTAAGAAGACCTAATAGAATCTTCCACTTCTAGAAGGATCTT
>SNQJ01S0011214.1:77771-98583 GCA_010110895.2 Picea sitchensis | reverse complement strand
TAGATCAATATATTCAGATGTAATAAAGGTCAATATTAATAAGGCCTTTCAATAAAATAGAATAAGGCGGATGTAAGAAGACCTAATAGAAGCTTCCACTTCTAGAAGGATCTTCCTCTAGATGCTTCTGTTGATAGAGATATTTAGTATAAATAAGGGTTGAGGGTATGAAAACCCTAGCTTGGAGATTATTGTAATAGAGCATTGCTCGACTGGAGGTTCCCCCCTTGAAGAGGCCTGTGAACATTTCTTTCTGAATCAAAGTGTTATTTCTGTTGTTGTTCTTATATCATTTCCGTGTTATTGTGGAGATTATGCTGGTTATATTACTGTTATCCTTCCATTTCTAGCATTTTATTTCTGTTCTGCATACTTTTTATATATGGTATATTATAGTTTCTCGATTCCGAACTGTGCTGACATGAAAGTTTGTAACTCATTCACTTCTTTTGATTATATCTTAATAGAAATACTCTTTTCTCATCCAATTAATATCTCGCAAATATTTGAATTATTATTCCATGGGTGTATTTGTTATGAGTGTTGATGGATTATGCTATCAAATTTTCTAACATTATATATTATCACCATATGCTTGGGTTTCTTGGTTGTTGAGGACTAGTTGTAGGTATATTTCTTTGGGCCAAGTGCTCAATGGTGGACTTCATCGAACATCTAGATGAAGTAGGCATTTTATCTTGTCTTGCTAGAATGTTTGTTTATATAGCATACTTGAGATTAGAGTTGATTTCTTTAGTCATTTCCGTCTATTTTGGTTTACCCCTAGCCATAGAGAGATTTTCCTAGTAACCGAATTGGTGACCATACTGGGAATATAATCTTATTTTTTGGGGTTTGGAGTGTTTTTCTCCTTAGATTTCTCTCGTTCATATTGAATTTCTTGTCCTATGATTGCTTGACAGCTTCTGTTCACTCTAAGTCTAAGTTTCTTAGCCTTATCCTTAGCATGGATATGTTTTGAAACATATACATGGGTTTGTTTCCTGACAGACGCATACATACGTGCATTGTACTTCTGCAAGCTACGTACATATGCACTTTTCCCTTGAACAGTTGCATACATCAACCTTTGTTTCTTGATTGCTAGGTTTGGTGTTTGCTGGGTAGGTTTTGATGATTGTTGAGTCTTATTGGGTCTCTGTGGTGATTGTTAAGTGTTTTTGGAATGACAAGAAACCCGTCTTTGGTTGAATTTTTGGGCAGTGCCTTTCTCATAATCTTTTCATTTTTTATTGTTCTTGCAACTTGGGTTGGGTGTTTTGCTCCTTGATATCCTTATTGGGTTGTCTCTGTCTATACACAATAGAGTCTTATATCAAGTTGTTGTTCAGTCCTTGCATTTTCATATCCTGTATTGAAAATAAAAAAGTATTAGGAATTTTACATTGATTGGAATTTTGATCTTTTGAGTCTTTGTCATTTATCTTAGTGCATGTAAAGAAAGATTTCATTTTATTTAGAATTGCAGAGTTGAATTGAAAATTGCATTTTTGAAAATCATATTATTTATTGGAGATTGAAGTTAGGACTTTGCATTGTATTCATAATCATTTATTTTACTTGTTGAGTCATAACATCACTAGTTTCATGACCACACCTTTTGAGTAAGAAAGGCCATTAAAATTAATGATATAATTTAAAATTGATTAGTAATGATTTTATTTTCTAGTGTGCACAAACTAGCTTAGGATTTAGAGCCTTGGAATAGGATTTTGTTAGTACAATTCTCCAACATATGTGTCTGACTAAGGGAGTGGATAAATCCATTGTATAATCGATAATATCAGGAAGCTCCACTTACACCGGAGTTAAGCACGAGGTTGTGTAAGGTTGGTTGAAGGGATATCCCCCCGATACCTTCTTAGCATCATATATATTTCTTGGTATTTATTTGTATATGGGGATCTCACTAGTGCCCTTACCTCTATGAGAGTCAGTGCTTTCAAGGTTTTGGGACTTGCTACCCTCCCCTTTATGGTGGACCTGACTTATGAATATTCACTTGTGCATCGGTTATACCATGGTTGCTTAGTTGCTTGACTTGGGTACCACATAGGTTACTTGTAGGGGTTATTCTGTAGGTACCCTGGGTCAGATAAGGGTCGGACAACATACAACCTTTGTGGAGGATTACCTCTCTGGGAGGATCTAACAAACTGGTTTTTAAGCCCATGAGGGACCTTATAACTGATTATGTTTCCTCCAATATTTAGCAAAGGAGTCTGATGCCCCTCTTGGGTGAGGCATACATACTTTAAAGAGGGAGGTCCCTTTCAACCAATTTATCCTATTTGTGTGCATATTGGTCGTTTGATTATTTTTGGTGTGCTCTTTGATTACTAGTTGGCCTTAGGATTTGTTGTTTATATCTCAATTCTTGAGTCATCATGGAGCCAGACCAACTTCTCTACAAGTCTCGCTGCTTGTTATAGTTACCACCACATTTTGAGTCTTTTCTTTCTATGCATAGAGTTATTAAACGTGGTACAAACACCTCCACTTATCAGATTCATGATTCTACAAGGATGAGTACTGAACCAGGTCATCAAGATACTGGGAGCACTTTGACTCCCACACCTACTATAGTTAATGGTACCCCTTCGACTCCTTCAACCACAATGGTTGTAGTGTCGGGGGAACCTATCATCACCGCCACCCATCCTATAGTCAATACTCAACCTATTTCCACGAACCTGTTTGGGTCACTTGATCATTCACTGAGCTATAATGTTCATTCCATCCCTATGGCCTCTAGTCCCTTTTCCTATGGTATGCTGAATTTTACTTCACAGTTTTCAAACTCCATCCCAGTTGATGGCCCTAATGCTAGCATTGGAATTGCGAGAAAAACTCCTCCTTATACTCCATTCTCATTTGGTGGCACTCGGGTCCCTCAAACTACCCCTACCATGGGAGGCATTCCTCCTTTTAACCCCAGGTCTAATCCTGTTACTTCTAGATGGAGTAACCAACTTGGTGGACAAGCTATTGCTTATGGTCCGTCCTTTAAACCCACATCCTCTGTACCAATTTCTACCAACACGTTTGGCATGACGAATACACCTTTATCCTTCGGATTCACACCCAGAGGAGGTCAGTTTCACACCATGGGAAACCCCCAATCTGGAGTCACTTCGGTTGGGGGTAGTTTTTATAATCCTCATCAGAACATTCCTACTGGAATGGTTCCCAACCAAAATTTTATGAATCAGTCCATAGGAGGGTCTTATAATCCCAAACAGGGCCATGGTGCTTACCAGAACCCTGGATGGTCTTCAATTACCTAACCACAATATTTATAGGGAGTTTGGGGCCAGATGTCATAACCCCATATCCCTTTTCTGGCCATGTTCAATCTGCCAAAATTCTCTAAGTTAATGAATGACCCTGTGTCTCATGATCCTACATGGCCCCCCATTCCCACCAAGCTTCCTTAGGATTTTCCAAAATTCGAAGAAAAGAATGGCGAGGATCCTGTGATCACGTTACCAAATTTCACCTATGGTGCTCTTCGAATTTCCTTAACAATGATTCTATTCCATTAAGATTGTTTCAATGTACCCTCACAGGGGTTTCCGTGAAATGGTATATCGAGCTACCTAGGGGAGAATACAGGACCTTTAGTCAGATGGTTTTAGTCTTCCTTAACCACTTCAAATTGTCGGTTCGTTACGATCTTGGCTTAGAAAATCTGTCAACCTTGTACCGAGAAAAATACACTCATATCTCGGATCACATCTAGGAGTGGCATAGAAAGAAGAGGTTGATCAAGACCTGCATACCCCTAGAATTCTTGCTAGAGTGGTTCCTTAACTCTCTACGACCTTATATTTTGAAGGATGTTTCTACATCTGGGGTTTCAACCGAGGAAGAAGCGATTTTCAAATCCCAACAGTTAGATATTATATATGCTCAGTATAGTATGTTATAGGAGATTGTTCTTGATGCACCTAGGTCAAAATATGACCCTAGACAAAATCCTGGACCTCATGTCGATGGCATTGTAGGCTCTGCCAATGTGAAATCTGCAGACTTGGCGACAAGCCATTTGAAAGAGTTGTCTCTAAACCAGTCTATAGGAGGGCCATTTTCGTTTGTGTCTTTCGATCCCACTCAGTTGGTGGATGTAAATTTCATGCAATCATTGACCGACACAAATGGTAGTCAACAACCAGGTGTGAATAAGAAGAAAGGACGGAATAATAATCGTAAGGGTGGGAAAAATAATAATAAACCCAAGGACAATGGTAATAATGAGAAGACAAATAATAATTCCAGTGAGGGAAAGAAATAAAGGTGTAGGGTGAAGTTTCCCTATAAAATGTGTATAGACGATCACCTTACTCATTTATTCCCCAAACTTGCGGAAACTACAAGGCTCTTATCTCTATTGCCCACTGTGATGACGAATCCTTTTGCACATAACCAAGACATGGCCTTGAGCTCCTCAAATGCTGGAAATGTGGCGAGTGGGAGTCAAACCCCACTGGCACAAGACAATGACCATTTATGCATCAATATGGTCAAATATGAGGTTAATGTAGCCACTTGATCTCACGATTATAGTTCTGCACAAACTGTACCTAGTCTAGAGTCTCCTACTCCCTTGGAGACACTACTACATATCGAAAAACATGAGCCACTACCTCATATTCCAAAAGGAGTAATCAAGTTCTCTACCCACAATCCTAATGATAGAGCCACCCAAAATTATTCTATTGTTGAGGACCTGGGTCAAAATACTTGTGCGATGTCGGCTTTGGAGGTACTCAATATGTTTCCTTCATAGAGGAATTCCTTGTTGTCTGCGTTAGGATCTCTAGATCCCAATGGATTGAAAGTTATCAAGTTTGGCATCACATATGTGAATCCTCGCTTGAATTACTATGTGGCATTCCAAATCCACGTGGGTTACTCTAAGTATACCATCAAGCACACTGTTGTTGATGAAAGCACTGCAACATGTGTGATGTCCCTAGTCTGTTGGAAAGCCCTCGACTCTCTAACTCTCTCTTAGTCTCCAACCATGTTGACTGCTTTTGACAGTCATTCCTTCCACTCTAATGATATTCTTCCTGCCTATCTGGTCCAGTTAGGTGGGAATACGGTACATGTGGATTTCTAGGTGGTTTATGTGCCCCTCAATTGTAGCTTGTTACTAGGTCACAATTGGACTTATGCTATGACTACCATCGTATTGTCTATCTTTCGTAATATTTATTTTCCTCACAATGGGAAGATCATGAATATCGATCATTTTTCCTTTGCGTATTCTATTCCCAATGCATCTGTTGGACTGTCAATCCTCGTGGTCGAAAATTCTCAGTCGATAACTGAGAATATCAGTGTTGGAATGTATTCATCCCTTATGGGTTCCTTTGAATTCATGGCACCTGTTCATCATATTTACACCATGTCTAGTAAGCATGTTTCTTCAGAGAGGTCCGCTCCTTTCTTCACTTCCTATTTTAATGATCCTTGGACCCTACCTTCCTCGACTATGTCTTGTGAAGGTCAGTAGCATGCTGGAATGGCCATGCCACTATCTGCAACAGAGATAGCGTATCAAGTTGTTCTTGACTCTTCCACCGGTCCTGATCCTATTACCTCGTAGACTGATGAGGTGGATATTGTTCTTGAGCCCGTGTGGGCCACTTCGTAGTCTTGTCACATGGCTTCCTCGATGATAATTTTCCCTTCGATGAAGCTATCATCAAGGCCATGAATGGTTTTGACAAAACTTGGGATGATATGTATCATCGCTCTTATTTTCTCTCAGATCTTGCTAGAACCAAACAATATGACTTTAGATCTACTCTAAGTGAGATAGTTGGTCACACCATAGTTCCACTTGATATGCATGACATTTATTCCGAATGAAACATGGTGAATATCTCACCTACCTTCACGATCGATATCTCTCGTACCCCTGGAAAGATTGAAAATGTACACATTGGTGCAAATTGTTTGCCAGAAGAAATCCTAATCTACACCGAACTCTTCAAGGAATTTCGAGATGTATTCGCTTGGTCATATGAAGAGATTCTAGGAATTGACCCTCGAATTGTCAAACATGAGATTAAAACTTACCCAGATGCTAAGCCAGTTGACAACGTCTTAGAGTTGTCAATCCCCGGAAGGCCTCTACTATTAAGACATAGGTAGAGAAACTTCTTAATGATGGATTTATCTACTTGGTTCCCTTGAACGAATGGGTATCCAATATTGTTCCTATAAATAAGAAGAAAGGAACCATCTGTGTATGTATGGATTTTCATGACTTGAACAAAGATTGTCCTAAGGACAACTTCCTGACAACTTTCAACGATCAGATCCTCGATGAGTGTGCGGGAAGAAAAGTTTTTTCTTTCATGGATGGATTTTTAAGGTATAACCAAATTCAAATTAAACTCGAAGATCAACATAAGATGGAATTTAGTTTTTATTAGGGTACTTTCACATACCGGAAGATTCCTTTTAGCCTTAAAAACATCGAAGCAACCTTCCAACATGCTATGACATTCACATTCCACGATATTAAGCATATAGTCGAAGTTTATATTGATGATATTGCTTCTCACTCTCATAAGAGAGTGGATCACCCTAAGCACCTTCGACTAGTTTTTGAAATATGTTGTCATTATCGCATCCGGTTGAACCCTCATAAATGCATATTTTGCGTTAGGTCAGGATGTCTTCTAGATTTTTTAGTCTCTGAGACTGGGATCATGGTAGATTTGTTAAAGGTTTAGGCAATACTTTGATTGCCTCCTCCACACACTATTCGAAAAATTCAATGTTTACAGGGGAAAGGTAACTCTTTACGTCAGTTTATAGTGAACTATGACAATATTACTAAGGGTTTCATGTGTCTCTTGAAGAAGGACACCCCTTTTATCTGGGATGAGCGAGCCCAGGAATCCTTTGATGCTTTGAAGAAATCCTTGGTATTGATGCCTCTACTGAAGTCTCCTAACTATAGTAGATATTACTTGCTTTACGTCGCCACATCCGAAGAGACGATTGGTATGGTATTGGTTCAAGAGGATGACGAGCTCCATGAGAATGGAATTTACTATCTTAGTCGAAACTTAGTCGGTTCTGAGCTCAAATATTCTCATGTTGAAAAGATAGCTTTGGTTGTCATTCACAAAGTCCAACGATTACGCCATTATACATGGCTTTGCAAAATTACTGTGGTTGTCGATGTCAATCCATTTCAATATGTCCTTACCAGACATATCATAGGGGGAAAATACAATAAATGGACTGTCATTTTACAAGAATTCCATTTCAATTTTTCTTCTGCGAAATCCAAGAAATCACTAGTCTTTGAAGAGTTAATATCTGACTTCCCATGATTGGATGAGGATGTTATTCATGTTGATTCTTTTTAGGATGAACTAGTTTTGCTTACTTGTGACACTCATTCCCTCCTCTATATCATAGCATTTATTTGACTATGAAAAAAAAACAAATATGGGAGGGAAGGGAGTATTATCTTATATTGGCAGCAGTCATGTTGCCTTTGAACAAAGCACAAAATTTTTGAATCCACTTGTCATCATAATTTTGGGTTTAGCGGGACCTTAGGTAGTTGAGTTCGCTACATAGAGTGTACTCCTCTGAGTAGTTACTCTTCCAGTCCCTATGGAGATTTTGATCGATGCCTCCTGCATCTCAGAGTTTCATCATTGAGTCTATGCTGCTAGATTCTTCCATATGTCTCATGCTCTTGTTCAAAGGATTCCTATCAACCTGTGTCAGCCATTCCTTAGAACTTTTGACTTTTCATGTCAGCCATACCCTCAGTTTGTCTCAGAATCACATGAAGTTGTAGTCCTATTACGCACCCTGGTCCTACTTTCCTCATTGGTAGGTAAACTTGAACCCAACAATCGACATTTCATCATTGATAATTGATTGGGTGGTTTCCCTTGTGTTCGACAGAAAGACATCTATTCACACATTGGGATTCATGAAATGTATTGGATTCCATTAGCTTTATTGGTGGTTTCCTCTCCTTTTTCAGCAGTTTTCCTCATTGGCTGCTATTCAAAGGGTCTTTTTCGTTTACCACTTGCACCTGGCACATGCGAAAGATGCATAGGGTCATTGGTTCGTGAACATGTTCTTCGTATGATTTCCTCCAAATCACTAAGCTCCTGATTTGTACCTCATGCTAAATGATGAAAGATGCCTTAATTTTCTCCTTTCAGTGGGTCTCCTTCCAATGACTTCAACTCATCTATTTTGGAGATGAGACCTAGAGTCCTATGAGTACCTAGAAGCTTTCATTCATTAGTGGCAAGTTCTCTCGCCATCAACAATTGGGAATACATCAATGTCTCCTGATTGATGGATTCTTCAAGTGTTTGACCCCGACTCCTTTATTCACACTTGTAAGAATGTACTTGGTGCCTTGATACCTACTTTCATCATTGGTAGGTTGTCTCATGTTTGTTAACGGTATACCTCAATGACTAGTAATCAAACGAAGTCTCATTGTGTTCGACCTCAACTCCTTTATTCACATGATGTAGACTTGCACCTTTGGTGGATTGTGTAGAAGTCTTAAAGACATAAATTTATAGTCACAACTTTCCTAAGTTGTTTCTACCTTTTCATTGGACCAATACTTGTGTGACTTCAATGATCATGGGAGATCATATTGTACTCCATTGTATACATATATCTTCATATTGATTTTGAGACTGGTTTTACTGGGCCTTGTTCATGACTATGACATCCTTTGGCATGTAACCACATTTTTATTATGGATAGTTGTTTGGTATATTTTTACATGGATTTGTAGTGTAATTAAAATTGGTAGCCATGTGTGCAAAGTCAGTACAGATTGTAATGAGAAACTAGTTCTTCTAGTTGGGTCCCCATTACTCCAATTCCGGGTCTTATAATGTATATTAGACATCGTAGATACTCCTCTGACCTCACACATTAGGGGGAATTTGTTATAGCAAGATTTTCCTTGCCCTATGCAATCTTTCACAGAGGGACTTTTTCCATTTCCCTATGCAGACTAGAAATCCCTTTTTGCAAATCCCGGAGCTAAAAAAATTATTTTTCCACATATATGTGCCCTAACTATATTACAACATGCGTATACACCGGTTACACCACTACAACCTTCTTACATCAGGAAATGTGCCCAAAAAAACAAAAAAAACAGTGTTAGTTTTCCATGTCACGTCACGAGATCAATGATCCTTGGCCGTCCATATACTAGAAACATTCTGAATCAGCCCTTCAGTTCCACTTGAAGGCTATAAATGGGCCAAATCCGAGTATGGAAAAGAGTGAGAAGAATTCAACTTTGAGAGCAAAGTTACTCTGGAGAGATTATTCACATCACATCGAGTCTGCAACCGTTTGTCCTTTAAGTTTGAACACATTGTTCATCCCCAAAGCTCTTCCCTTATTTATTGAGAACCTCGTTGTCTCTCTTATATGAGCTTGCCTTTGGTGGAGGCCCAGCTAGAACGAACTTAGTTTCTCAGTTCCGAACCATGTCGACATGGAAGTTTGTAACTCATTCACTTCTGCTTATTATATCTTAATGGCAATATTATTTTCTCATCCAATTAATATCTCACAAATATTTGAATTATTATTCCATGGGAGTATTTGTTATGAATATTGATGGGTTATGATATCAAATGTGATAGCATTATATATTATCACCATATGCTTGCGTTGCTTGGTTGTTGAGGACTACCTGCAGGTATATTCTCTTGGGTCAAGTGCTCAACAATATACTTCATCGAACGTCTCGATGAAGTAGGCCTTTTAGCTTGTCTTGCTAGAATATTTGTTTATATAGCATACTTGAGATTAGAGTTGATTTCTGCAGTCATTTCCATCTGTTTTGGTTTACCCCTAGCCATAGAGATATTTTCCGCATAACACTTTTGAACTGTATCCATGAATGTGGTGGAAACTGTATTGGATTTGAAGGGATGAGAGAGTGCACAAAATTGTGTGTACTTGGACAGTCTATCAACAATCACCATGATGACACTCTTTCCTTCAGACTTCGGTAAACCTGTGATGAAATCCATGGAAACTTCCTCCCATTGCTAACTTGGGATGGCTAATGGTTGTAAAAGACCTGGGGTCTTAATTGTTTCTACCTTATTTTGTTGGAAAACTAAACATTCAAATAAAAACCTTTCAACATTAGTTTTAAGGCCATCCCAAATAAATTCCTTCATGATCCTATGGTAAGTTTTTAAAAATCCCAAGTTCCCTCCTACCAGAGAGGTGTGCAGTTCCAATAGTACCTTTTGTTTGAGTTGGGAGTTCATACATAAGTATAAGCGATCTTTGTACCATATAAAGTTATTTTTCCATGTAAATGTATCTGATGCACTGAAATCCTGCTGCAACATTTGAATGAGAGTCGACACATTTTCATGATTTGTCCCTTCATACCTCTCTTCTATTATCCAATAAAGTTGGATGATCGAGATAGAATAGAGAAAGGCCTCACCATCTTCATCCTTTATTGAGAGTTCATATGCCACAACATTTTTCTTCCCTTTTTTATAGATTATTTCAAAATCATAACCCAATATATTGGTCACCCATTTTTGTTGTTCTTCTAAAGATAGTCTTTGTTCCAAGAAGTATTTAAGACTATCATGAAGTATGTAGGTAAGGGAACCATTTCTTCAATGCATGTAGTATTTCCATCATTTCCTTCTCATAAATGGGTTTGTGTAAGTCCTTTCCCTTCAGTGGCCGAATTTCAAAAGAAATGGGCCTTCCTTCTTGCATTATAACAACACCAATGCCATTTTCCGAGGCATCACTTTCCACAATAAAGGTTTTTGTGAAGTCTGATGTGGTTAAGACATGGGATTTGCACATCGCCTCTTTAAGTTGTTCAAATTCTTGAGTTGCCTCTGGAGTCCATGACAATGCATACTTCTTAGTTAATTTGTTAAAGGTGCTTCTATTATTCCATAGTTTCAAACAAACTTGCGGTAGTAACCTATCAAACCCAAAAATACTCTAAGATTCTTCAATGTTTTGGGAATCAACCAGTCCATCATGGCCTTAATCTTGTTAGGGTCTAACTTGACACCTTCATGAGATACAATATGACCCAAATACTCTACCTCCTTCACCCCAAAGAAACATTTGGATGCTTCGGCATATAGTTGTTGCTCCTTTAGTAGTTTTAGCACCTTGTCAACATGTCACACATGATACCTCCAAGACTTGCTATAGATTAGTAAATCATCAAAAAATACTAACACAAATTTTTGAAGGAAGGGATTGAAAATGGAATTCATCAACCCTTGGAATGTGGAAGGTGCATTTGTAAGGCCAAAAGGCATGACCAAAAATTCATAATGACCTTCATAAGTTTAGGAATGTTGTTTTAGGATATATTCCTCCATTCTAATCTTATGATACCACAGATGAAGATCCAACTTTGTGAAGCAGTTGCTCCATGTAGTTCATCTAAAAATTCATGGAATTATGGGAATGGAAACTTATCTTTAATAGTGATCTTTTTGAGCTCTCTATAATATGGATAGATACACCATGAACCATTTTTCTTGAGTACCATTACCAGAGTGCGGATTAAGAACTTTCTAGGTCTAATAATGCCAGCCTATAACATTTGTTCAACCATGCACTCAATTTAAATATTATGGGCATAAGGGTATCACGGAAGGCCTGATGTTGGGAGTGTTACTCCTAGGAATTAGGTGAATAGCATGATCATGATTTTTGAGTCGTTGGAACACCCAGCAGGAATATCTTCAAATGCTGGAATGTATCAATGATCCCTTGGAGATCTAGGGGAATAGATGGTTTTAGATGTTTGGACATCTAGTGAGCATGGTTATTGAAATTACACATTGATGCCCATTTTCAATAGTATTTTTCATGCTGGGAGTAGAGATTATCACCTTAATGGGTTCCATGTGATACCCCTTAACTCAATTTATTTTCAGCTATTAGAAAATTTCATGAAAAGTTCTTGAAAATTAAAAGCCATTGTTCTAATGATTGTAACCATTTGATTCCTAGTACCACATCAACACCACCCATGGGTATAAATCACATCAACACCACCCATGGGTATAGAAATCATTGGACTATTCATTACATATTCCCCCATAGTAAGATTGATCTTATTTCATTTTCCTTAGCAATTGATGGTTCCTCCATATACAATCATTACTTGAAACTCCAGTGCTGGATATACATAGAATCTGAGAGCTTTGGCTAATTTATAGTGAATGAAATTATGAGTACTACCAAAATCTATTTGGACTATTACATTTTTCTTTTTGATATATCCTTCGATATTGAGGGTTTGAGGAGTGTTAATTCCTGCCAATGCATCACATGATATTGTGGGAGTCAACTCTTAAGATGAAATCACTTCTACATTTTCATCTTGAGATGGTTCATGTTCTTCTTCTTATTCCTCTTAACAATATATGTAGAATAATTTCTTCTCACCACACTTATGTCCCTTACTATACTTGCTGTCACAATTAAAGAATAATCCTTTTGCTTTCCTTTCCTCCAATTGTCGAGGTGTCAAACTTGTAGGTTGAGGTGTTTTAGAAGAAGGAACATTATTCTCTTGATATATGTTAGGAGTGGTCCCTCTAGTAGCCATAGCCATATTTTTACTTTCAACATTTCTTGCCACCCTGAATGCATTCTCCAATGATTTGGGTTCCCAAAGGGGAACCTCATGTTGAATGTTATCCTTTAAAGTTCCTATGAATACATCAATCAAGTTCTCATCTGGAATATTTGTTACCTTTATATTCAATCTTTGGAAGTTCTCAATGTGCTTTGCAACTGAACCCTATTGCTTGAGATTTATCAATTGGCTAAAGAACGTATTTCTCGTTGTATCCTCATAGTGTGATATCATTTCTTTCATAAAAATTGTCCAAGTGACAAGTGATTTGTGAGAACAAAGCCATCAATGACACACAAATTGATTGGGTTCTAAATATAAAGAAGCAATTTGTACCTTTTGTATATGTGGCACATCATGTAGATCAAAGAATTGCTCCATCTTAAGAATCCTTGTGATTGGATCCTTTCCATCAAACTTCCTCATATCGATCTTAGGAGAGTGGTTGGTCTTCAACCTAAAGTTGGAGTTTCTCCATTCTTGATTTATCTTCCTTTTGTCCTCATTATGAATTTCATGGGATACATTTTCACTTTCAGGTGTCCTCTCTATTATGAACGTTTTCAATCCTTCCATGATATCCGTTTTTAAACCATGTATCTTAGTATTTATTTCCTCCAACTTAGCTTCAGTTGAATCCATCATCCCTTGTAGTTCATATTTTGTTACTAGGTTATTTTGTAAATCATTTATGTCCCCGTGCATTTCTTCACCTTCATCAAGAGTCAAAGTAGGACTATCGGGAGGCTTAATTGGTGTAGAAGTTCCCTTTTATGGTGGCAAGTTGGTCAAGTATCACTTTTAAGCCTTGATTTCAAGGTGGTTCTACTAGATGACATTTCTTCTATTGTATATCCAAAATTTTGTCCCTTCTGGGTATGAAAATTTATTTTTATAGTTCTTTGATATTTCTTCTCTGTAATTCCATAGGTCTGATCAAAATTAGATGTGCCAAGTGGAATTTATGGTAACTTCCCCACAACTTGTTGAGTTTTTCCCCTTTCAAGAGATCCTACTTGTAAAGCGTGCCAAGATCACAATATATGATATTTGATTCTAAAACTTGTACCATAAATACTATAGACTGTCCAATGTCTAATGCAACTAGTCTCATGTAATTTGGATACTCACTGAAGAACATATCATTGTTTTACCTGGAATACTAGTTTGAGACTAGTTAATATGACTATTTTGATACCCTATATTGCACAGGGTGTATCTACAAAAGTAGGATGAACCATAAGATGGAAGTTTTATCACAGATACCTAGATAATTTCTATGAATATCCGCCAGATTTCAGGGTCTGAAATGTTACAGAAAACATTTTATAGTGAAACGTTCGCAATGAATAAATTCAGGATGATTCCAGAACCCTATATTACACAGGATATATCTCTCAAAGTATAAGGCATTATGAGTTTAAATTTGATCCCCAAGTACCTTGATCAATCTACTAAATATGCTCCAAGGGTTTCCTTTTGAAACTTTGTAGCAAAAACGTTATAGAAAAAATTCCAAGGTGTCTCAGATGTAGTAGCGAAACCCAAAGACCTTGAGCTTTGATACCAAATGTTAATAACCAAATATCAAAATAGCCTAAAACGAGCGTTAGAATAAGTACTTAATGCCTTGAAAAAGATAGAATTCTAGATAATAATCCTCTTCTAGGAGGAAACCTCCTTAAACACCACACAAATTTCCAAATACAAGATGATTCCAAATGAAAAGGTCTCCTTGGTATATATAGGAGACTAGGAGGTACAATTACAAATAATGGACCCAAGCCGACATAAATAAAGTAACATTACTTATGTAATATGCCCCAATTTAAGGGGTAATGTGCCACTATTTAGGGCTTAACAAAGGATTTCTTGGAAACTTTCCATGACTTAAGTCAATATCTACCCAATAGGACACCTCGTCAACCTTAGGTGGATCATTTATTTATTGGATTCACTTATCATGATTTTATGACTTGAGATCCTTGGAGGGTGTGCTTGTTTGTCTTTGCAGGATCTGGATAGTGGACATTTTTGGAAGAACAAGCATATCTTGGGCTGCCATGGGGATTGAAGAACACAGGTGGATGCCACAATCCCACATGTCAGATGAGGAAGATCAATCTTTAAATGCCTTGAATATGACTTGGACGATGTAGCCTATCCCCCACATGCCAAAATTTTTTCTTAGGAGAGGAAAAACGTCTCCTTTTTTAACATGATGTTACCTAGGGGGGTTAGGGCATGTTGGTGAGGAGACATACAATGCCACATGGATGTTTTGATCGAATAATGAAGGAAGTGGTCTTATTGCTTGATATATGGCTTTGGGAAGCCCCTCCACTCTCCTCCATCACCAACAACCTCCCCTTTGTGCCAAAATGTCCCCTAAAGGGGTGACACCCATATGAATTAGGGTTTATCTTTTGTTCAAAACTAAATTTTTGATTAATTGTTTAATGCTTATTTTTTAAGGGGGAACGATTAGGTTTTTTGACCCCTAGTCTTTTGTTTTACTCCTAAATATGTGGATAATTCACCTTGGTGACATATTTTTATAAACAAGAGATCATAAGATCTCATTTTAACATAACTCTCCCTCTTGTGAGAAGTATTGGTCTGAAATTTCCACTACCTTTTGAAAATTTGTCTCTCTTGGCTCTTGTTTATGGTTATATCTTGATGTTATGGTTGATGGAAGTGATGCGCTAGCCTTGGAAGGATTATCTCTTTCTATTGTGGTGGATTATCTTGGAATGTTTCCTTGAATTCGTATGGTATTTACTTTAATGCTATCATTTGTTTCAAGTCAAGGTTATTGTCCTAGGCAATAGGTGGGAAGTATAAGGAAATAATCCCACACCATAGTATTCATCATTTTATGCTTCATGTTATTGGTTAAACAAAGGTTTTCTAAAGGAAGTATAAGGGCATACACCCTCTTAGCTTAAACCCTATATAGAGAAACGTTCCTTGGGGAGTAAGAGGGTTTACACCCCCAAGGAGATAGCTTCTCTATATATTTCTTTGCATGATCCCATTAAACCAATTATTAAGAGAACTAGTCATTTATTATTGCATTGGAGATATAAAATTGTTGCCTTGGGAAACATGATTTTTGTGGATAATAAGTTTTTTTTTTTTGGAAAGTTTTCCTTGAGCCTTTCACTCTCTTTCATCATTGAGGTGTCCTCCTTCTCCCAATAATTTTTGTATTTTACTAAATTGTTTCCTACATCCATAAGGATGCAAAAAACCCTAACCATAGACCACTAATATCTCACAAACTAACCCTAAGAAACTCCCTAAACTTCACTCACCTAATCTACTAATTATGGTGCACTTTTTAGGATAATTTGCGGCCCACTTTTATGTTTGACTTTGATTTTGTAAACCTTTGAATGATACATCCATAAGGATGATAATTTACTGAATAAAATCATTTTATAACAACCATGTTACTTGCTCTCAAAGTACTTCATAATTCATAGGTAATTCCTAGTTTTTCTTTGACATTGGTTAACTAGTCTTATGTTCACTTTATGATGATTTAGATATCTTTATTTGTTGATATACATTAGTTACTAACTATTTTTATTAGGTACATCAAGATTTACTTGATTTTCCACTTGATTATATTGCAAAATATTCTTGTTTTTCTTGTGTCTTGGGCAGGTATTTCAGAATTCTTGTTTTACTTGTGTCTTGGGCAGGTATTTCAGACTTGATGGGTCACTCAACATACTTGGAAACCATTGAACCTTCTTAAGAAATCATTCCAAGACCTTCATACCATTTATACTTGACTTATAGGGACTTCATATCGATATTCATCCATCTTCATCCCTTTCCCCCTAGGGTCATCGAGATTCCCACCTTGAGGTGATTACCTCACCTCTAAAGTGACGGGGACACCTGCCTAAGGTGACAATGGGTAGGTGACCTCTTATTTATCACCATTTAGTGGTTGGGTATGGATTTTCCCATCCTACAACTTCTGTGATAACAATCCCGACTGGGAAATGTATCCAAAGATAGTCACTATGGTACCGACTCACGAGGATTTTGTAGCCTCTTCCTTCCAGCCATCAAATTATGAGACTTGAGGTGGGCCTAAATATTTTCTGATACCTGATTTCTTAAGGAAGTTTTTTTCATCTTTCCATACACCATCCTCCATTTCCCATGCAACATTTTCCAATGGCGATGCTAGTTAGTTTCTTCTATTCGAGCACTATGTATGTTATCAATGAATTCTTGCATTTTGGTTGCACACGCATTTTCAAATTTGGGTTTTTCCCTCGGTTTAACCAATGAATCCCCAACCTGTCCTCTCATTCTTGGAATCTCTGTGATTTCTTGGAGATTGACCTCATATTTATGAATTTCAAGGCTCAAACGAAATCAGCCTCAAGCACAATTGGGTTGGGTGTTTTATAGCCTAATAGTGTGAGTGCTTGGGTGTAAACAGAAGTAACGTGAAGTTGTATGCCTCGTCTAAATTTATAGATGAGATATGGAGTGGGGAATTCAATTCTTCCAGTGGTGATATTAATTCATTTGTCGCTATAATGGTGTCAAATTAATTATTTTCTCATGTGAGGGGACTTATATGTCAATGGCGTCCTCATAGTCAAACTTGTCCCTTCGAGAATTAATGGATGTAATGCATTCTCGTGGCTTAGTCTCATTGAATCTATCAATTTCCGTTTCTGATGGTGTGCACTGGACTTGAATGATATTTGTTTGCATCACTTGGTCATGTCAGGTATTCCGGGTGGTTGGGGACTTCTGGTCGAAGATATGACTATGTTGGTTTCCTCTTTCCTATCAATTCCATGAATGCTCAACCTTTTGAATAAATACTTGATTTGTTTAGGATATTCTTGTTTTCCTAAAGTGTTGTTTTCATGCTTGCTTGTTTGAGATTTTTCCCAGTTGCTTGATCTTAAGAATTCATATTTATGAGTTTTTTGTTCTGTTGGATGATGTTCTTGTATTTCAATCGATCAACTAGTGCTCTTATTAAAGTAATGGTGCAAATAATGTGTAGGTACGGAAATTTCTCTTGATTTCTGGGTTTCCTCTCTTATTGATGACCAGGGACTCTATTATCTTCTCATCTTCAAGTAATTTACCGTGAATGAATGCATTAACAGTGTTAGTCGGTCATATATTTTATAGTTTTCAATCAGTTTCTATACCTAATTCTGATAACCGACTTTTTTATTGCTTCGTTAATTTTGATTTCTTGATTTATTCGTTCTTAATATTGATTTTACTTGTATTTCTTTGTCTTTTCTTTATTTTATTTTTTACTTTTCTCTAGTTGTTCTTTTATTCTCACTTTTGACTTAGGTCATATCGAAAGGTTTTCGACCTAGTTGAGTCATACTGGTTCCCCCAAAGGGTTTTCACCAGCAGGACTTTAGACTACTATGTGTGATACATTTTCAAATAGGCCCCATTAACTAATTTATTGAAGGGTTACCTTGCAGTGTTTTTAATTGTACTTGTCTTGATAGTTGGATGTCCTCGATCAGATATAAACACAGCCATACATTTTCTAGCTTCCTTGGTTTTTCGTTTACCCGAATGTTGTATAACAATACCAAGTCTCCATCATTGATATCATTGTTTTTAATATGCCAATCATGTTAGGATTTATGATGATTCTTTTGAATTTCTTGATGTTGCTGCACCAACATTCTTTCTTCTTCTAATTGGTTTAGTTGATATAAGCATTGTCTTGTGTTAAGAACATGGTCAAATTATAGGAAGGAGTTTATCTTACCTACTTTAACACATAAGTGTAATGGTATTATTACATCTTGACAATAAACTAACTTTAAGGGAATTTGTCGAGTTGATCTTTTGTGCATTGTTCGATAGGCCCACAATATTTGGAACTTTATCATCCCAATCATCTATGTCAAGTCCACATATTTTTGTTAAGCCCTTGTGTGATGTCTTATTAAATGATTTGACAGCTCCATTATCCTGAGGATGATATGCAGTTGTCCTTCTATGGTCGATCATGAATTTCGTAAGCAATACTTTAATTGTGCTATTGATGAAGTGAGTTCCTTGATCACTAATTATTGTCAAAGGGCAGTCAAATCTGGTTACTATGTTTTTCGTAAATGAATGTTTCAATTGTTTCCTTTGTGAAATTATCAACTGGTTTTTCTTTTTCCCATTTGGTTAAGTATCTCATGGTTATAATGATATATTTTTATCCTTAAATTTTTTCTCTTTTTGGGAATAGACCGACCAAATCAATGGCCTAGATTTACAATAAACTAGGGTTTACCAAATGTAAGGGATTTCATTTTTCCATAATGTTTATCCTATCATATAACACTTATTTCATTTCTTTATATATTCTTGACGGTCTTTGTGTAAGGTCATCCACCAAATACCATCTTGAAGAATTTTCTTGGATATCGTGTCAGCTTGAAAGTGACATCTCATTAGGCATGTGTGTGCCTCATTAATGATGTCTTCATGGTCATGCTCTAATGCACATCTTCACAAAATATTTTTAAGTACTAGATTATAGAGATATCCATTCATGAGAGTGAATCGAGAAGCTTTCATTACTAGGATCTTTTGTTTATTGGCTAGGAGATCATCAGGTGCCTTCCCTTCTTCTAGAAAATTTTCATTTTCTTCTAGTTCTTCAGGAGCTACTTTAACCCTGAATAATTTCACATTCAGTAAATCATCATCTATTATTTTAAGTTCTTCTCCTGTCTCAATTAAGGACAAATGATCCAGGCCGACGTTCTTCTTTCCCAGTCGAACTACTACTCCGAAGTCAAATTCTTGAAAGAGTAGTAGCCATTGGCAAATATCTCCTTGATGGACTGATTTTTTTACTAGATATTTCAGCGCCTTATGGTCTGTAAAAAATATAAAGGGATTTTCTAATTGATATTGTCAGAATTTTTGCAGGGAAAATATCATTACTAAATCTTCATTTTTTATCATCGACTAATTTCTTTATGGTTTATTCAATTTCTGTCTGGAATATGAATTCGGGTGGTCAACCATGTCATCATATATCTCATCTAGGACTGAGTTGACACTGAAATTGGATGCATCTTCATGAACATGTAATTTCCTTGACCAGTATGGAAATCTTAGGATGGGTGTTTCTACCAATTTTATTTTTAATAGTTCAAAATATTTTTCACATTCCTGACTCCAGTGGAACTCGACTTCTTTCTTTAATATCTCATTGATTGGGAAATTGATGTTGGAATTAGATAAACTTTCTATAATACCTAGTGTGTCGAAGGAATATTTTGATTTGAATTTGGTTAACCGGTGGCTTCAAGTCAAGAATAGCCTTGATCGTATCCATGTAAACTTCAATTCCATCCTTGCATACAATGTGCCCTAACAATATTCCTATAGGTGTAGAAAAGATGCACTTTTTTTCCCTAACTAAATCTTCATGCATCTCTCCAACATCATTCTTCACCATTAGATGTGGTCTTTCAGTAAGCTATAGATAGTCCAGTTGACAAAATACACAACCATTGTTTTATAAATATAATCTTGGAATGCCTTGACTACTATGCTGGAAAATACTCTTGGGTCATTTGTTAGGCTGAATGACATTAATCTGTATGAAAATGATCCAAACTTAGAGACAAATATAGTTTTTTCTCAATATTTTGTTTCTATGGATACTTGATTGTACCTAGACAATCCATAGTGTTTATGGATAAATCCGTGAGTGCGGACACAAACCGATCTCCCTAGATCCACCTGGATCTAGAACAAAACAGGACAGAATATACCGCTTTCCCTAGATCTAACTATTGAATTAAATTGGAAGTGAGAAGAAGATATATACCTTGTAATCGCTTCCTTGGTCTTTGTTGTTCCTTGCTTCGTTCCAACGCTCTTGTGCGGTTAAGATAAAAACAGCACAAACCAGCCAAAGTGAAAGAAAATAATATATCCAATAGCTAATCTATACATATGATCAAGGAGTTATGTAATAAAGTAGATCTAACTTTATGGGAAAGAAACATATTACTGTATCATATTAAATGTGAAAGAGAGATTACAACCATTTCC
>SNQJ01S0011214.1:46257-70654 GCA_010110895.2 Picea sitchensis | reverse complement strand
TATAAGGTTTTTACATAGGAAAAATCAACTTCTTTTCTCAGGAGAAGTTCTTCTCCCTTCTCTATTCAGGAACTCAGGCCACTGTGACCCCTCTGAAGGCAACAGATAGGTTTACATCATTAACGATCATAGGGATGACGAAAATAATGTGTAACACATAGGTGAATTAATAACATTCATGTCTCTCCACTTCATTGATAATATCATCAGTAAATGGTGTTGGGAATGGGTCAGTTACTATGATTTTATTTAGTCCTTAGAAGTCGACGCAGATTCTTAGCTTCTTTGGGTTTCATTACCATTGAAATTTCCCATTCTAATTTGTTGATCGAATATGTAATGCTAGAAACGAGCATTACTTCAATTTCCTTTTGGACAATGGGCTTGTATTTATGTGCCAATTTATATGGTCATTTTTTAACAGGTTTGACTCTCGGGATGAGGTCAATTTTGATCTCCCCCATATCTTGTGCCAATCCTATGAGGTCTTTGTAATCGCGTGAAAATAAATCCTGGTATTCTTTAAATAGGTTGACTATTTCCATTGTTTTCTTGTCAGACCAATAATCACCTATTCTGACCATTTTTGGTCGACCATCTAATAAGATGTTGAAATTTTGGTCTTGATTTTTACATCCATCCATTATGATTCTTTTGACTCATCTAATTGGTGTTATCCTTCCACGACTTTATTGTATCTTGATGGGAATTCTAGTTTTTTTGTATCTTCTTTTTCATCTTTCTCTTCCTTGGTTACATAGTAGACTGTTTTTACATAGTTTTTTACTCCTGGATGGTTTTTATTCCATAGAAAAACTCTACCCTGGAAAACTTATGGTTTCCATATCTATTCGATGAGCTATTACATTCTTTGGAATGAGTGTCGATATTAAGTTACAAGTCGAAGTTGAGCCCTCATCGACTTTATCTTTTCTTTTTTTGTAAATACCTTGGGGACTTGGTTTTCCTAAGAATTTTTTTATCTCTCTTGTTGCTTCCTACAATAGTTCTTATTCAGGTTTGAATTCAAAGTCTTTGAGGAAATTGTTTTTTATTTCATTCCAATCAAATGTTTGCCCACATGATTCTTCAATTTTCTACCATTTGTGTGGTATATAATCTAATATATTTGGGAACATATGTTTCCACACTCTCTCATCTCGATAGCATTCGTTCCTCCATTCCTTTTCACATTGATGGATGTGATTGACTAGGTCGAACCCAAGTTTAAAGGTCGAGATGTTGATATTTGTTGATAGTTTTTTCCCACCAAATATTTCCACAAAGTAAAGGGTGGAAGTATTCCATGTTTGCAATAGAGGTGAATGTGTCTCCCACCATCGGGTTGATTGGCCTATGAAGGAATCAACTATACTTTGAACTCTCCCTTGTTCTATGACTAACTTGGAAACCTTGTTGACATGCATCTAGGGAGATTTCCTTTCATTGAACTGTAGGGGTTTCTTTGTCTGTGAATGCGTTAGGATTAGTTTTGGTGTCTTCTTTAGCTTTCTTTCAACAATGATAGGTACCGCTTGTACTAAGAAGCATGGTTTGGATATCCTTATTGGTATCACTTGTATCAACTGACACTATTTTTCTTGTGCTTCATAATTTTCCATTTTCCAATTTTATATTTTTGTATTTGAGTTTTAATCTATTGACAATGGAGACCCGACTAATATTTCTCCTTTACTGTTGAGTTTTATGTTATCCTTCTACTCATTCATGAATTTATATAGTCAAAGGGATTCATGCGCTTCATCCCATGTCTTGACCCAAGTTCATCCTTCTTTTAGTTCCAGGGGGATTATGGTTTTTCTTCCACTTCCTTTCAATTTGATTTTATCTATTTCGAGGGAAATTGTGGCCTTCATGTTTCAGCCCCAAGATCGTCCGAATAATAAAGGGTAGGTAGGATACCTTCAAATAGATTGATTACTTCAAAGTAGAATATTGTTGGGATTCCCATTATAGATGTTGTTACACTTTTTAGTGCTCTAATTGGCTCAATAAAGCTCTGATCCACTAACTTTAGAAAATTCATTGTAGGTTGAGGCAGGGGTTTCCCGAGTCGAACCCATGTTTCTCTTGGAATCATATTTACCTGGGGCCCAAAGTTGACTACAACTTTTTTGATCATGTGTCTGTTGATTTCGAGGTCGAATTCATTTTTTTTTCTCTCCTGGGACAATTGTCGAATACTTTTGACTCGTCCTTTCTCGTGTTTATACCCTCTTATATTACCTAGTAGGTCGATCAAGTGATCGACCAATCATTTTTATTTTAATAGTTGCAGAAATTTTTCTAGTACAGTGTCTAAGATATTTACATGTCCTCCTTATTTTATTTATCATGGTCGATGTTTCCGACAAATTTCATTTCTTCTTGCATTAGATTTTCTTCATGTTCTAGTTCGGGATATGTGTTTTGGCCTCCCCTCTATCGACTTTGTGGTTTTGGATAAATGTATTCACTAGCTCCTGAGCATGTTACTACATGGAAGTTATTTGAATTCAAAATATCCTATTTTGGTAATGTGTGCAAGATATTTACATTTCTTCTATTCATTACTTTTTCTAACATGATTGGATGGTCTTCCTGGGAGTGATATCCCACTCCACAAATATTACATAAATTGAGATTAGTTTTTTATTTGATTGGGAAATACAAACTGATGTGGTCATATTTCCAACAATTAAAGAAGACATAACATCCTCAACCTCATCCTCTACCGAAATTTCCTCTTCCTCCTCATCCTTGACCTTCATATCTTCCATAGCCTCGACCTCGATCACTATTTCCATTCCCATGGTAGAAGTTTTGGTTGACCATCTGGGTATGATACACTGAGTGAATGCTTGTTCTATTTTTCCCATTTAGCCAACATTCTTGTGTTGAGTGGTTGTTTTCTTCACTACTCCCTTGTAGGATGATTTGTTACACCTTCGCATATATCAAAAAAATGTTTCAATCTAAATATGATGGATTGTGCGCTCTAGTACGTAATTGAAATTGCAATAGTATTTTTTATGGCCTTCGCTAGAACATATTGTACACCATATTTCATTTCCATAGATATATATGTTTTTAATTCATTGTTTCAATTTTGCAAGCTTTTCTTCCAATCGTTTCTCAATGATTGATGAAGTCAAAGCACCTTCATCATCCATTTCTATTCATTGGGATTTTTTTAGGACTTCTTCACATGTCGAGAGATCATACATACGTAGTGGTACTCTAATATTATTAAATAGGCATGCTACGTACCATTGTACAAGTAGTTGTTCATCAATTTCATATGGAATTTGACTCAAAATGACTTAAAACCTTTTATCATATTCTTGGACGGTTTCGCCCAGATTCGTCTTGATTTCTTTCAATTTTGGTGCCACAAGGTGGTTGATGTCTTGTGTTTTGAAGAATTTGAAGAAATTTTGATTGATATCTGACTTCAAGTGTTGTTGATTGTTTGTGTAATTCATAAACCATGTTAGATCCCTGGCTCAAAGTGCGACACCAAATTGTGCCATTTGTTTATCCTAATCAATTCAGTCAGTTGCATCCCAAAATTTTCCACAAATGAACTAGTGTCATTTGGGATCTTTGTTACCTTCATAGATCAGGATGTGGCTAATACCCTTGTTATTTTCTTATCTTTTATTGAGGCTAGAACTATTACAAGAGTTTGAGTTGAAGTTTACTGAGAAGTTGGACTACTTTTTTGAGTCAAAGTATGAATATTTGACTCGACTTGTAAAATTTGTTGTTGATCTTCAGTTAGGATGTATTTGATCGCTAATTGTGTTTGTTCATTTCTTGGACTTAACACATATGTTTAACAAGATTTTTCTATGTATTCAACAAATCATCCTCTGAAGGGTTGTTTCAATTTGTTTTCACTGTCTATTGAGTTAAAATCTTCCAAAAGTAGATTTGATAGGGAGGTGAAGTCCATGAGGTCTCTTATATGAAGAAGTATGTCTTCTGGTCAATTTTTGGTGTTTTCTTGTTCTTTGATGAGCACCGTGTCTCTTATCTGACCAACATTATCCATTCGATACCACACCCTTGGTGATTGTGTATCCACATGAAATATTTATCAGAGGAATTCTTCAATATGCGGGATGAGACTTCTTACAGGGGAAAGTTGAACCGTGGGTCCCAATTCATTGATCTTTGTATCGACTTGGTAAATTGATTATTGGGTGTGACTGGATTCCATACTGAATTGCAGGCTTATACTCCTTCCAGGATTCATTGGGGCTCTCTCAAGGGATACTCCAATGATATGTCAGGATTGGGTATGATTTCTATGAGATTTTTTGGGATCCCTCTCATTTCACAATTCTTCTCGCCTATTTTTAGCTTGTCCCATTCTAATTTTTGTATTTCCATTGAGGGTTTATGGGTATCTGTTCAACATGTAGACTTCACACTTGATTCAATTATCTTCCTCTTGACTTCTAACATTTTTGAATTGGGTGTGATTTGACTTCTACTTTGACTTATATCATCTCACAGATCATGCAACCCCCCAACGCCAAATCGACTTATTGACGGTCGATGATATTCATCATTTTTTCTATGGTCATTTCTTCAAGAAGTAATCCCACTCTTATCTAGTATATTTGTAGTTAGATTCCAAAAATCATTCCCACTCTTCTTGTTTCCCTTTCAAATTAGAGTTTAGAGTAGTATTTTTCAAAAGGGGTTGGTATTCAACTATGTCGTCGGCTCCCTTTTCTAAGAGGAACTTGTGAAGTAAGTATGGAACAATGAAAAGAAACATATCATGAAGTTATGTATATATATATATTTTTTATGGTTTATACTGGCTCTCTATATTCAATCGCTCTCTCTCTTCAATATAGTCTGCCATGATATTCTGGAACCGCTCGTTAACATTTTTTCTCCTTTTGTTTATGATTATGCACATCAACTGCTCATCAAGAGTGAGTCTGCACATTATATTGATTGAGATATTTATAGAGTGATTTTGGAATGGATTCTAGGAATCATTTGTGCATCTCTGAGAAGAACTGACTTCCTGCTTCTACTAACGTCAGTCGATTTCTTTGTGTGTAATTTTTTATATAGTTGGTAATTTAACGCTCCCACCATTCGTGTATGTCTTGCAAGGTTAACATCTATGTGCCTCTTCTCTATGCATTCTCAAGTTAAAAACTACTGACAACAGAACCAATGGTGTATTCTAATGGAAATTATGATAAGATTATCGGTAGATCCTTACACAGAGAAATACACACTACAACATCATATAGAAGAACACATAGACATGTATATAGACATACAAAAGAGGTGAGAGAACCATCAATGCATTTTATTATATTTGGAACAATATTTGTCTTTGATCCATTACATAATAATGTATATGTATGTGTGTGTGATGTACAATTACCAATCGATTACATTTCCTAACTATTTGTTTGTTCGAATCTAACTGACTATTCGACCGAATTTCCTAAATGACTACTGCAGTCAAATTGGATAGTCGACTGGTGGGTCTAATCAGTGGGGCTGACTATCCCCTACAAAAACTAATGTGTTTTTTTCATATAATGAGATGAACCATTTTCCAAGAACCAGACACTCCTCGTTGTTGTGCTGGTGGAAAGGCAAGAAACCAATGAGTAATCCTTCTCAAACTTTGCTAAAAACTCATTAAGTTGTATATTTGTTGATGTTGTTGTCTGTGTCTTTCAATTACCCTTCTTCTTCTTCTCTGGACATTGAGATGAATAATTTTCATTCTTATGACATGAGAAACACTTTATTTTAATCAAGTCTTTCTTATTCCATGACTGTGATGATCCTCCATCACTATTTCCCTTATTTCTATAACTCTTTCCTTTTCCCTTCCTTGTATTGTTGACAAGAGACGTTTTTTCCTCACTACCTCCCTTCTTGATACTCTTAGACTCCTCTCGAGTCTCTTCTTGGATGCAATCATCCCAAAGTATCTGCCAATCTGGGACATTTTCCTAAGTGCAATTTATTTTTACTAATGATTCCAATGACTTGGGAAGACCGTTTAATATCACATTCACAAGCTATGCATCCTTTTTTTGTCCCCTAAGGCTGAAATATGATCACACACCTTTGTGATCCTCATGAGTTCTCTGGTAATATTATCAAATCTAGAAATATTCACCTATATAATTTTATTCCTTACGATTGTCTTCATATTCATGTTCTTGCTCTGTAATGAACTTACCAATGGTCATCGTTTTCTCATTTAGGTGAAGGATTAGATGATCCTTCATGGAATCCAGGAGGACCATCTTTTCTTTGATCTCCTTCTTGTTGTGAGCTTCCAAATATGTCAGATTTGTTGTTGTAGTAACTACTTTATTCACTAACTCCCAAAGGTCATATTCCTTCAACGCCAAAGTTACCCTTACTTTCTGAGATAAGAAGTTGGATTCTCCATCCAATATGTCTTCAACTCTCAATGATGTTGTTTCCATCACTATGACCTGAAAATTTTCCCTAGAAATAACTTGTTGCTGAAAATTTCCCTTGTATTGACTTGTACGGCTTATACGTGACTGTCACCATTTAGGCCCACATATGTATGTGATTTGACCCATTTCTAATCACGCATGTACGCGAATTTTACCAATCCAACCCGCATATACACTACTATACTCAAATAAACCTACGTATGTATGTGACTGTGTTCTCTGTGACCTGCATATGCTTCAATAAACCTGCAAAAAAAATTATCTTTACCTCCATATGACTATTTCCAAAAAAAAAATCCTTAGAATTATTCTTGTTGGTTATGTATATACTATGGATCTAAAATCATGTGCTTGATTTCCTCTAAGAGAACCTTTTCTGATACCATGTTGAATTTACCACTTCAACCCAACATTTTGAAATCATCTCAAAATAGAATATCTTTATCTACTAAAAGCATAGTTGAGTAATCAACTACACATGTAATGGAATCACAAGCAAGAAACCAAAAATATTACACATAGAAACCAATCGATTTGGGTAGAAACCCCTGGAAAAAACATGGAGTTAAAACCAGTGTTGAGAATGATTTTATTATGGTAAAATCAAGGCTCTTGTAATAGGGATAATGGCCCACTGAGAAAAATAAAACTATAGAAAAACCTGGAAAATTATAACATGTTGTATGAACCAAAAATGTATGTTTTTCAAGTTGTACATGATTATCCTTCTTTTGAACAACGTATGTACACAATTGTCTCCTATATGAACCGCGTACATGTACAAAAAAAAAAGTATTACAATATATGTAAGGTCCTACACTCTCATGTTTGATCCTCCGACTGAAAACCCAACTTCATTGCCTTTGTTCTCTCTTCTCATTGACCTGATATCTAGATGGAATTCCTTCTCCATCTATCTAAGATCTTGAATCATAGTCCTTCATGATCCAACTCTCTCGAAAGTAAATCCTATACTCTCAACAATATCAAGTATCAAGTATCTTCCTTCCTCTCCTAGCCTTGCTTTTATAATCATGAGTTACAATCTATTTCTAATCTCACTTGAGATTTATAATACACGCAAATATTGCATGCTAATATTATATGTTAAGTACTTTTAGCATGTTCCTCATATAACTCAATTAACTAATTACATAATTAATTAATAAAAGAAATTTACTTTAATAATTCCTTTAACTAAAGTAAATTAAAGAGTAGAAGGCTTTGAACGATTTCCACACATCTAGACACATATACCTATGTGTAAATACATGTCTAATGCTACCACAAGAATTAACATGAACTTTATGAACAAACTAGAATAAGACTATTGATGGGTGTTCTATATGCACTAAAAAAACACTAAAAACACACTAAAAACCTCAATTAAATTGTCAACCCGGGGTAAGTAAACTTAGAGTTGTAGAAAAATATATTCCAAAGGTAGAAGGGTTGGTAGTAGTATAGTCTAACTAGGGAGGTAGCTATCTAAGGCTAATCTACTCAAGAAAACCTATATAATGAGAAAACCCTACTAAGCAATGTTAAACTAGGTAACCTAAGTACTTTTGGGCCAAGGATCGATGGATAGTTCTAAGAAGACAAGTAAAAACCCTATGTAAAGCAAACTAGTTCATAACAATAAGCAAAAACAAACATTAAGCATAACAATAAGAAAATAACAAAAGCAAACTACTTTAACTTTCCAACCTACATTCAATGAGAAACTACCCTATGAAAGAAAGTAAATAAACAAGCAAGAAAATACAACTAACTAACCTATTAAAGAAAATAAACAAACAAGCAAAGACAACTAACTAACTTATTAAAGAAAATAGACAACTAAGCAAAACAACTAGCTAACCTATTAAAGCAAATAGACAACTAAGCAAAAGACAACTAACTACTCTAAGGAAACTTCTACTGCAAATAATCAAATGAAAACTTCTCATTGGACAACTATCTAGCCTAAGAGGCAAGTGGACTAGATTCTTAATTCAAAACTATTTCTAATTCATGAAAAGAAAATCTATTTAACTGAAAGCAAGAAAAACTAACAACTAGTCTTGAACCTATAATAAGAAAGCTACTATCTAATTTATCAAAGAAAAGACTATCTACCCTACAAGAGTAATAACACTATCTCCTAAGCTATGAAAGCAAGAAAACTATCTTCTACTCTATGAAAGCAAGAAACGTTTTTCTAATCTATGAAATTCAAATGCATTCCATACTAATATAAGCAAACTTATACTATACTAAATTCAATCATTAACTACAACTTGAAATTGCAACCTAAATATAAGCAAGAAATTGCATAACATAAACTAAACTAGCTCTATCTTAACAATTCAAATTGTAATAAGGAAAATACTTAAAACATAAATTAAAGCATGACATATAAAAAATAAACTAACGAATACATTAACTAACAACTAGTTAAGCAAGATCTATGTAAAAATGGAATAAGAAATCCATAATTAAAAACTGAAACTAATCATATCCATCCATCAAATCCTTGTTAAAGAAGACATGCAATAAAACTTTGTTCTACTCTGTTTTAACTTCTATTTTAAATTTGATTTTAAAAGCATAAATAAAATTCAATCTAACATCTAATTGCACACGAGGTTAGTGTATGAGTTTGAAAACTCGTTCCTAATTATAAAATCAATGCATATTAACAAAAACCCTCCATACTAATCTACAAAAGAGAATTAAAATAGTTAAACTACAACAACAAATTAGATAACAAAGAAATAAAGGAACAATTCATGTACAGGAAATAAAAAGACATCTAAGCTATGAAACACATAAATAACACATAGAACAGTTACCAGATTGTTGGTGGACCCCCCAACAAGTTGTGGTCACTTCTCAAACGTGCACCACGAGCTCAACAAAATGATTTCACCATTAAAACTTGAAAAACATAGTCTTATACAATTCTGACAATTGAAAAATGCAAAAACAGAGCCAAAATCATTTTTGGCTCTAACACACGACTTCTTCTACTGCTTAACAATTATCTGACCACCATGGTGGTATTTATAATGTTTACAGACCATGTTGATACTAAGAGGGGGGTGAATCAGTATCAAGTACAATTTAAAACCTTTTTCAACTTATACTTAAACCATTCAACTATATCCAATGAGAAATGAACAATAGTATAAGAGTTACACCAATACACCACAATACACCATGCGTTACACCAATACACCACAATACACCATGCACAATATATGAGAAATAATCAATAGTTATTGTTCAAGGAAGTAATGACTTCCAAAGGTAGCTCAAGCTTCCAAATGTAAATGAGGGAAAACCCTCCAAGAGGAAGATACAATCCTCCAATAATAAGAGAGAGTTGGAACTCTCTCCATCCTTGCCCCTCTCTCCCCCAAGAGTATAAGGAGAGAGAGATAATAAACTTGACATTAAATCATCACCATCAACCAATCAATACATAGAACTTGATAATGCTTCCCAAGACTTCTTCAAATATTCCTCAATTCTTGGAGTGCTCTGATCCCATAGATGGGAATATTACTTAATGTATTCTTGAAACTCCTCCAAGTTTCACTCCTTGAATCCTCCCCAAAAAGAAGTTATAGAAAGAATGGTAGACTTTATTCACTGGCTCATTTCAGAGACCAACATTGTGCTACAATGCCACGTGCTCAATATTTAACATCGGATTATTAAACTCGTACACAAGAAACTGTATTTTGTACTCTTTCCAATGAAGTTTATCCCACAAAGATTTGGATTCGATGAAGAAGTTATGATTGTTTTACCCTAACACCTGCTTATTGACTAGCTTTAGGATTGGTCACAACCCCTATCTTCTAGCATAGTGTATATTCCATAATTATAGTGAATAAAGAGATGAACTTTTACCAAAGGTACATTGATATGTCTTATCAATACCATAGAAATTTAGCCATTTGAATCGCTTCTAGAAAACAATTATAGCAAAATGGTAAGATGACCTAAAAATAGCATACCTTAGAACACACATTACCAAAATATTTCATCCTCCCTCGAAATCCGACCTCTTTTTCTTCTTATTTCCTTTCAAATTTGACTTGTATCAAATGAATGTATAATGATGTTTATTTATACCATTTATGTTACTCTTTGGAACATTAGGGTTGACCTGCACTTTCTTATTTTGTAATTCTTTTCTTTAATTATCTTCGGCTCATATGTACTTTCTTCTTCAATTCACTTTGTCATCTTCAAAATTCATTTTTCCTCAACCAAGAGGATCCATGTGACGCGGCACATACCACCAAAACAAAATGATGTATATTATCCATTCATAGTGTTGTATATGCATGTGCATTGTCCTCTTCATGTCCAAATACCTTTATCAATCTTAAGGTCCAATACTCCATGACTAGGGTTGACATCAATGACAACAACCAATCTTCCAACAATCTCCTTTGTCATTGATAGAAACACCTGATGTTCTATCATCATGATCCTACGGAAATAACTTCCTCTTCTTTACATCACTAATATGTGGCACCCACAATAATTCATCCTTATTTTTTGTCTTTGGACTTTTTCTTCCTTAGAACTTTGTGTGTGGCTTCTGTCTTCTCTTCTTCATGTCTAGGGATGTATATGTTGTTCGGTCTTCATAGCTTGGTAAACTAATCTTCGAGTTATTTTATCCGGGATTTTCAATTTTCAGGAGTCAAACGTAAGTTTGTATCCTTGATCACACCTTTTACCAACACTGAGTAGATTATGATTCAAGTCTTCAACCAATAGAACATTCTTTGCTTTTTACATTTTTCTTCCAAGCTCTACCACACCTTCCCCAAGTATTTTAAGTAGATGAGTCATCTCCAAAATGCAACATTACCACCTTTCTCAAGATGATGAATTTGTCTTGATCCACTCTGTCATGTGAAGAACATCTATTGTCTATGTACCATTCATCTTCTATTTGCATTCTTTAGCTGTCAATTCTATTCGACACAATCTCTCATTGTTTCCTCAATCTCTTCCTTCTCCATACCATGGTTGGCAATAGGGACATCTTCATTCATATATCTACAATCTCGCGGCTTTGTACCAAGATAATTGCATTTGTAGTATAAAATACTTTTGTCCATCAACGAGTAAAATGAATATAACTTCCTGACAATCCATTGATTATTTCCATATCTTTTGTTTACTTAATTCATGTAGTTTCTTAGCATTTGTTCCTTTCATTGATCTAATTAATTGTCTTATGTCCAAAATTTTAAAGCATAACAATGAACAAGAAAGAAATTTTGATACTGGAGTAGCACCCCTTGTGATGTAGTCCATCCGTTCAAGGATCTACCTCTATAGTTTCATCTTCATACCGATTGAGGCTTATTTGATTCTTGAAGGTAGGAGGTCTTCTGTGATATTCATCTCTTTTGTAATAATTCCTCTTTCCTCGTATCCTCGTCCACTTCTCATCAACTGCTTGTGTAGCTCTTTCTTCTGGGAACCTCTTGTTGGTATTTGCATCTCTTTGTATGAAGTTTCACCCCATGCATCCAAGATGTATTAATTCTTTGAACTTGAGAGTTTCTAAGCTCTTCCTCAATGAGACAACTTCTTTGTATGAAGTTTCTACCATCTCTTCTTTATTTTATCATTTGGGCCTTTTACTTTCGCTATTCTTCTTGCTTCTTCGAAAGTAGAGTTTTCAAGGAAATGGTTTCTCTCTTAGTTTCAAAGTCCTCTAATTGTTTCTTTAAGATTACAACTTCTTTTCATAACTACCCACCCACTTCTGTTTTCACACATGCCCTTTGAGCTTGCTATCAACCCCAACATGCTTCAAATTTCAAGATTTTATCTCTTGTTGAATCATTTCTACTTCATGATTTTCTTCTTCTCTTCATTGTCATCTTGTTGGATTACCAGAGGTGAATAAGAATAAATACACCATAATCCTTTTCTTCAAATGTTATATCAATGTAGAATTATTAATTCCAATAACAGTCAGAAGTAAACAATCACACACATACGCATTACACCAGTGTTTTACATGAAAAACCAAAGCGGGAGAAAAACACATTTTTTTTTTATATTTCAGGGTGGTTGTATGTGGAAAGGATAGGTGGTTGTAACCAACTTCCTTTGTTTTTCAGTTGTAATTGGAAGGAGGCTAACCCCTAGTTTCTAAGGCTAATTTGAGGGGCTCCAACTCCCACCGGTTAAGAACCAAAAGGAGGCTACAACCTCCAATGTTCTCTAGTTAAGGAACCTGAAGGTGGCTAAACCCACCGCCCTGCCCTGTCCTCGCCACCCAAGTAGAAGTGAATGATGGAAACCACCGGCCACACTATCACTGTGGAGATATACCACTATAACTGTAATTCAATAACCAAACCATGCATCAACTATGCTTCAACTTGTACCTCAACTGTAATCAACTTGTTCATAAACAAGTGAATCCAACCATGCACCAACCTCAGAATCAACATAATAATTATAAACAAGTGCATCAACCATAAATTCAATGTGTAATCAACTCTGCACCATAAACAAGGCATCCAACCATGTACCAAGTATACCAATCATGTCAACTACTCATCAACTAAGTGACTCATCAATATACCCAACATCATCAACTATACACCCTATGTATGTTAAACCATAATCAACTACTTGTCTCAACCATGTACCTAATATGTACCTCAACCAAAAGCCCCCATCACCAATTTCATCATCCAAATCTGATTGTAGCTCTATAATAGGACTCAAGGTGTATATGATCACATTCTTGCAAACCCTTCCATAACGTTTAAAACAAGAGACTAGCATTTTCATCAAACTTTCTTTAGCCTCACATGCTAGTTTTGAATAGTCAACAACCCTAACTTGAAGTAATCATAACTTTCAACTTGTAATGTATACAGATCTAAAAACAATACACAATGTATTCTTCCAACGTGGTTTTATGCAATTTCTTCAAGTTTCACTATCACTCTGGAGAACTTCTTAAAAGCATTTCCATAGAAAAATGGCATACCCATCAATTGGTTATTCTAGAGAGTTTAATTTTGTAGAAAGTACGCTACCACAAAAATACTTTGACCTAATTGATCTAAAACTATTACAAAGAATACTTTTAAAGAAGCCCACCCTAAACTTCACCATTTACTTTGGTCTCTACTCAAATTTGATCTTTATGAAGTTAGTTAAGTGATGTTGTTACCTCAAACACCTCGATTTTGACTAGTTTTGGACTAGCCACAAACCGTATTTTCCACGCATGGTAACTCCAAAAATAAAATGAATCACAAGATAAATTGTTTACCACGTGATACTTGTTGTTGCATTTTCAATTTTGCATAAAAAATTCAATGTCTGAATCATTATAGAAACAAAGTTATTATAATAAAAATAGTGAGATGATCTGTAAATAACATGTACCTTAGAAAGCATCATCAATAGAATTTATCCCTCCCGTACTCTCGCCTCTTTCTTCAATCTTCACTCAGAATCTTGGTTTATATATTTGGTTACCCCAGACACATATATATATATATATTCAATATGGTCAAGTGTGTTTCCAAAATGAGAGAGCCTTTAATTCTTATTTATACTCCAAGTAGCTTCCCTTAAAACATCTTCTAGGTCAATTTACCCACTTTCCTTATTTTCTTAGCCAGTCCACTTCTATTTTCTCCATTTAAATTATTATTGAAATGATTTATATTTTGTATTCACTTTGAATTACAATACACCCATCACTCTGTTCTTTGCTATTTACCTTTTAAAATTTCCTAAACCACTTTGACTACTTTGACCTTTTTGTGGTTTCTAAATGACATATGAGGGTCCTCCTAACTGTAAGGCCAACTTCAAACCGGTGGAGGGAGTTATGTGATGTTCTACATACTACCATAAATGAAATGACATGTACCATCCATATAGAATAGTATTATCTAAAAATATATCATAACGCATATCGCTACCCATCAAACAAACTTTGGGTCTATTACTCAAACCTCTGGGTCTCCAACTTCTCATGGCTATAACTCTCTAACCGTGAGGGAATATGTGATCGCCTCCACGTACCACCGGAAATTACATGACAAACACTATCCATATAGGATATGTTACCCAACAAATTCACTCTCCTTCATCTCATTATTCCAATAAATACATGGGTTCTCTTTACTTCCACAAAAGCGCCTTTCCGTGAGGGATTTCACCATAAGGGGACCACTTTGAGTCTCAACCATATTTACTTATTCTCAACCATGACAAAATAATAATGAGTCATATTTACATCAAACAATATTAACCATTACCCAAACCTTTATGCTAATGGGGATTTCTTCAAGGGTTCACATCAATGACAAATCCAACCTTTAATCAACAATACCTCCCTTTGGCATTGATGAAACACACTCTAATGCACATCGAACGTATCACCATGATCCCCCGAACCATGCCTTTGTTCTCAGATCTAATAAATCGCTTCCCTGAACCATGCCTCTTTTCCTTCCAGATCCGAGCAACTGCTTCCCCGGAACCATGCTCGTCCTTTTGATGTGATAGAATCTTCCCCTTTGTCATCAATGGAAAAGGTATCTTTCCATCCGGGCCGGCTCCCCCTGAAAGACTATCCCTTATGGTGCTTCCTCATGTACATCTAAGACATATAAGATAAGTATTCAAAAAGAATTCAAAATCATTCATTTTGGGTAGAAATAACTCCAAGTCTTCAAGTCTTTGGCGAAGATAGTCAAAGGCTTCGCATGGAAGTGATTTTGTAAAGACGTATGCCACTTATTCTTTGTGCCTGTATACCAACTCGATAAGTCTTTTCTCAACCTCGGCATCAGAAATCGATACTTGATTGAGTTCGTGCTTCGCCTTAGAGTGTATCACCGTTTTTGAGATATTGATGGCACTTGTGGCTATCACAATAGGTTGGAATGGGCTGATCATACTCAACCTGTATATATTTAAAAGTTTGTTTCATCCAAAGAACCCGCGGTACAACATGTTGTTGCTATAATATACTCTCATTTTGGTTGTATATAGAGATACCGATGATTGTTTTTCCTAACCATGATATCAAACACTTCAATTTGGTAGAATGCTTCCAATCGGTGTTTCTCGTCGGGTCATCAATGCCAACCTATCCAATCAGACCGGGTAAAAGTAATAAGTGATAGATACTTTCCTTTGGATACCATAATCCAAACTCTTTGCTCCTTTGAGATATCTCAAGATCCTCTTTTTAATGCTAATACATGTGATTCCTTTGGTGTTTTGAAATCGTACACCCGTCCAACTCATCAAGATACATTCGGTCCGGATGCTTGTCATTACAGTAGGCTACCAATCATTGACCTATATTGCTCTTATCAGAATTTAGATTCATCATCTTTCTCAACTTACAACCGGTTTGTATTGGAGTGATAACCGGTTTGTAATCTTCCACCGAACCCTTTAGCATCGAGGCACTTGGTTTGACAAAATAAAAATTCCTTGCTTTGATGTATCTAAAGTCCCAAAAGAAGGATAGTTCTCCGACTAATGACACTCTTAAATCCATTCAAAGATGTCTTTTTCAAATTTCTGGCTTGACCTGTCGTCATCACTACCAAAATAATATCAATAACATAAACTTCAATTAATAAAATATTACCTTGACTTACCTTGATGTAGGTTGTCTCTTTACCTTCCTTTTCTCAAATCCCTCACATTGTCGCAGACATACTTATCGTCCGAGTACTATGTTCTAGGAGCTTGTTTTAGACTATACAACGTTTTCTTTAATTTAGACACATAATCTCGTGTTCTCTCTGACAATTGAAATCCTTTGGTTGTTCAATGTAGACTTTCTTCAAGTTCCCCATTCAAAAGATGATTTTACATCCATCTAATATACTTTTAACATTTTGGGAGGCTAAAACAAAACAAATTGTTTCCGCTATGCAATCAAGTACCGTCTCTTCGAAGTCGACTGCTCAATCTGGGCATATCCTTACATACCAATCTAGCTTTGTTCTTTGTAACTCCGTCCATCTTCATTCAATTTATTCCTAAACCCATTTGTGCCAAACACATTCTTATTCTTTGGTCTTGGAACCAATTCCCAAGTGTCATTTTTCTTATTTGATCCAATTCTCTCATCCAGCCTTATTCCAAAATTCATCCTTTTTTTTTTTTTTTTTTTTATTTTTTTTGGCTTCTTCAAAACAGTTTAGTGCTAGGTGTGTTTGTTCCGTGAGTGATTCTTTTCCTTCTAGTCTCAACTCTTGTATATTTATTTCACAATTTGATCTGAAGGATGATTCTTCCGCATCAGTTGTTGTGTATTTGAGACAATTTGTCGAATCCTTTGCTCCTTTATACTTTTATCGATTCTCTTCATCTTCATCTTCCCTCTTCTTCTTTTCATCTTTTTCTTCAAAAGTTGTTCCATTGATTTGGTTTCTTCTTCTTTTCTAGTCTCCGGCTTGTTTCATCAATTGTTACGTCTGATGCTTTCCAAAAATTTGTTTAATATTAAATTGTAACACTTGTATGTTTTCCTTGTACCTTGAGTAACCAAATAGCATTCCTTTGGTCCACACGAGTCAAACTCTTCCCATTCTTCCATCTTCTCTTTGATGTAGCATTTGTTTCCCAAAACTCTGAAGTGCTTCAAATATGCTGGTCTTCCTTTCCATAGCCTCGTAGGTTTATTAGCTTTGTTTCGAAGCATTAACTGCTTTGAATGTAATGGAGGAAGGAATGGACGGAGTGACGGAGGAGGAATGGAATGGATGGACGGAAGGAAAGGAATGGAATGGATGGATGGACGGATGGATGGAAGGATGGACGGAGTGGAAGGACTGAGGAGGACGGACGCGGATGGATGGCTGTTGGATGGTTGATGGAAGGATGGATGGACGGAAGGATGGATGGACATGGATGGATGGAGGAATGGATGGAATGGCCGGATGGAATGGACGGAAGGATGGATGGAATGGAGGAATGGGGAGGAGGACGGAGGAAGGAATGGAGGACGGAAATGGATGATGGAGGGATGGACGGATGGATGGATGGAAGGACGGAGGATGGATGGATGGAGGAAAGGAATGGAAGGATGGATGAGGATGGAGGAGGACGGATGGTCGATGGATGGATGGATGGATGGATGGAATGGAGGGATGGAAGGAATGGAATGGAGGAAATGGATGGATGGATGGAATGGAATGGATGGACGGAAGGAATGGTAATGCATGGAAATGGAAAGGAATGGAATGGAGCCGGATGGACAGAGGACGGATGGAGGGGATGGAATGGATGGAAGGAAATGGACGGATGGAATGGAATGGAATGGAATGGAATGGATGGATGAATGGATGGATGAATGGATGGATGGACGGAATGGATACTTGGAACCCTCTCTAAAAGGAGCAGAAACGGCATACCTTGTTGAATTATGGCTTATTCTAGAGGAGCACCTGTAGAGCATGCCCCCACACAAAATATTTGATTAATTGATCTGAAACCTTTTACATAGCATACCAAATACTATACCCTAACCAAAACATTTGGTATCATTCAATTTGGATCTTTTGAATAGCCATACTTTTTACCCGAAACACCATTTTGGATTTCAGACTCACCACAAAAAAAAAAAAAAAAAAAAAAAAAAAAAACCCTATTTTCCATGGAGTGTAACTCCTAAAATACAATGACCCAATCTGAATTTTTACCACAGATACTTTGTTATATGTCTTCTCACTTGTATAGAAATTTCACGGTATGAAACATTATAGAGCAATGGTTTAAAATAAGTGAGATGAACTGCAAACAAATACGTAATCTTATGTTCACCAATCAAAAGAATTTATCCTTCCTTGCATTTCAGACTTTTTTTCTTCACCTTCACTGCCACTTGGTTTATATATACCTCATACCTCAGAAAGATATAGATATTCAATATGCCTCAAATGTGTTTCAAATGAGAGAGCCTTTCCTTCTATTTATACTCCAAGTATTCCCTTAAAAACATCTTCTAGGTCACTTTGGCCCACTTTCCTTATTTTAGGCCATCCGTTCTTAATTGCCCATTTAATTTATTATTGAAATAATTTATTTTTGTATTCACTTTGAATTATAATACACCTGGGTCTCTTTACTTCACACAATTTTTTAAAATCTCTTTAACCACACTTTTGTTCTACTAATCTTTTGTGGCTTCTAGATGACATATGAGGTTCCTCCAAACCCCACAAGGCTGCTAACTCTCAAACTGTGAGGGAGTATGTGGCGTTCCACATACCAATGTAAATGGAATGACATAAAATTATCCATAGAATCAGCAAATCATCTTGGTACATTCATGCAACTCATACCCTACCTATCAAACAAACTTGGGCCCAAAACCCTGGGTCTCCAAGTTCATGTCTCAAACAACACTGAGGTAAACTGCACTTTTCCACATACCAACAGAATGTTATGAAAAGAACTATCCATATAACATATTTTCCTTAACAAATTCACTCTCTCTTCTATCTCATTATTCCATAATTAAGTATTGGTTCTCTTACCAGTCTTCCAAGGAGGGCTTTCACCATAAGGGGACCACTTTGGAGTTCATCCATTTACTTCTTTATCAACCATGACAAAACACACGAGTCATATTTTTACATCAAACAATATTGGGTCTGATTACCCAAACCTTTTGTGGTACTGGACTTTCTTCAAGGTTTACATCAATGAAAAACCAACCTTAATCAACAATCTCTTCTCAATCCTTGATGAGGACATTCAAATTCAACACGTCCCACTTCTTCACAATTAAAGAAAAGAACTGACCTCTATTTTATTATTTGAAATCTGAGATGTTGTGAATCTTCTTCAACTTCTCAGCTTCTTCCCTTGCATAAAGGTCTTTTAGCTTGTCCCAAATATCTTTGCAGATGCACATGATCCCACCTTGATTTCAATGAATCTATCAATCCATCCGTGATGGTATCTATTTCCACAAGCTGTTCTCAGCCTCTGAGTTTCTCTCAGCAGTTCCGTATCCCAAGCAAAATGGAGAGCCAAACATCTACCCCAGAGCCAAATCGCTCATCTCATTTTTCTTAGTATCTGCACTAGTTTCCATCAAATGTAGTAACTTTCATTTGAAAGGTCTGACTGTGATAGATCTTCTTCCAAGAAACGATCATAACCCTCTCATACCAATTATTGATAATTTTAGAGGGGTGAATCAAGATTGGCAATAATTTAAACCTTTTTTCAATCTTCCGATCTCAACTATATCCAATGAGAAATGAACAATAAGTATAAGAGTATTACAATCTCAATACACCACACACACCCAATGCATGAGAAATAATCAATAGTTATTGTTCAAGGAAGTGCCCACTCCAAAGGTGCTTTTCACAACCCCAAATGTAAAGGGAGGACAAACCCCAAGAGGGGACATACAATAATCTAATATAAAGATGTTTAACCCCACCCGCCCTCCTTTCCCCCAAGTAGCATATGAGAGATAAAAAATTTCATTAAATCATCACCATCAACCACAATCATCACATAGAACCCTGATAATGATTCCTAGGACTTCTTCAATTTTTGCAATTCTTCAATTTTGGAGTTCTATGATCCATAGGATCATATTACTCCAATGTATTCTCTGAAACTACCCAGTTTTACTCCTTGAATCCTCCCAAAAAGAAATTATAGAAAGAATGGTAGATTCCTTATTCACCTCGGCTCCATGCAAGAAGACCCAAATTGTACAGAATGTCCCGCCATCAATATTTAACATCTGTTTCTAAAACTCACACATAAGAAACTAACGTCTGTAATTTTCTCCAATGAAATTTGTCCCACACTGCTGAATTCGAATGTTAAGTATGATTTGTTTCTGACGTGAAACACCCTATTGACTTAGCCTGGATCTGGTCATGTCCCTAATTCATGGTAAAATCTGGCAAATACAGTTAACAGATGAATTTTACGTGAGGTACCTTGATATGTCTTATCAATTCATATCAATTTAACCATCTGAAGTATCTCTCTAGAAAAAAAAATTATAGCAAAAATGGTAAGATGACCGAAATAATGATAACCTTAGAACACATCACCAAAGATTCCTGTAACCTCCCTAGGCTCCGAACCTCTTTACTTTATTTCCTCTGAAATTCGAATTGGATCAAATGAATGTATAATGATGTTTATTTATACCCATTTATGCCACCTTTCAACATTAGTGTCACACCGGCACCTCTTTATTTTGTAATTCTTTTCTTAATTATCTTCGTAATTAGGGCCTACATGTACTTCCTTCTTCAATTCACTTTGTCATCTTCAAAAATTCATTTCTCCTCAACCATGAGGATCCATGTGACGTGCCACATACCACTAGAAACAACATGATGTATATTATCCATTCATGGGTGTTGTATATGCATGTGCATTGTCCTTCATGTCCAAATACCTTTATCAATCTTGTGGTCCAAAACTCATGACTAGGGTTGACATCAGTGACAATAACCAATCTTCCAAAAGACCAAGTGGTCGACCACAGGAGGGTCAAACCACTTCTAAAATTGAAAAATTTCATTAATGGTGCCCTAGCTACCGAAACAGAGTGAGCTAATAATCATCCACCATAACAACCCAAAATCGAGTTGTCAAGAGTTCAGTAGATGGAGGGGATAAGCACAAGAAAAACCCATGTCTCTGATTCACCCACTACTAGCCACCAATACCATAACTACGAAATCGCCCATCATTTTTATGTAGGATGAGGTGCTGGATAGATTGTCAGATCGGGTACCGGATTGAGTGCTGGAAGGAGTGCCGGAAGTAGAAACGTGGAGCATTTTTTCCCTGTAACACCAGAAAAATGTGAATTAGACGTTTGGAATCATAAAACATGATGAATTATACTCAATATTGACATAAAACATGAATCATACATACCTGGTGTAGATCATACCATTTTAACACAAAATTCTTCAAAATGATTCTCCAAAACATGAAAAACACATATGTACATTTGGAAAAAGTGCCTAATAATTGTCATAAAATTGATCATATCTCAGGCCCAACAACTGTACTAAGATAAAATCAATGAAAACAATTCACTCAGTCCAAGTCAAGATATTACATATGATTATTCGAAGGGTGGAGTAATAGAATGGGAAATAAAATAAAGAATGTTAAATACGAGTCAAGAGAGCTTGAAAAAATACCTGCAAACCTCAACCAACATGAAAACGTGTAATTCAAGATACCAAAGCCATTAAAGGAAGCCACTTAATATGAAAAATACTATGTAGGTCTTCCGAGATATGTTTTTTTATAGATTGAGTCTTTACAATGAAAATGTTTTGAAAAACCTTCTCCCATATATTGGATCATGTATGATGATAACAAGATGAATCTCATCAACTTGAGCTCACAGTACCAAAGAATAGATATTTATGTCAGCCCTCAAGATGATAGGTAGAGTATTTGACCCCAAAATTTAGACTTAGGTGCTTGTGGTGCAAAGGAAACCATTAAAGTGTTTGTGTGTGTGTACTCTGTGACCCTCAATATTTCCAAGATACTCAAAATAGTCAAAGGGAAATTGAATCTTGAAGTTATCTTACTAAAGATACATGGTTGAGATGAAATACACTATTTATTTTCCCAATAAATGAAAACAACTTTTATGGATGGGAAAGGAATATATGTACTTAAATTATAAGGAACAACCTCTTCATAGAGAAACACACACTCAATGATTATACTCAACAAACACTATCATGAAAGAATTTAGGTATGGTGATCACAATCTGCTATAGTATTTTGATTTTTTTCTGAACAAAACAACAATCTACCTTACATATTCTTGAAATCAGCTCATCATGACATGTTTAAATCTATATAAATACATACCTGTTGAGAAGTTTTGTAACAATATTTTATCTCACCAGTATTTTCTTCAAGAAATAAGATAATGGACCCATGATATTGCAACATCGATAAGTTGGTTTAGAAGATTTTGCGAGAAATGTAGCCATTGCAAGATTGATCAATAGGGATTGCACAACCATTTTGGATTATGAGCAACAAGGCCATGAACATAGGATACAATTCCTTTCCAAGGACTTTAGTGACATAACTCTGGTGGATTTTATTCAAGAAACCAAGTTAAGACAAAATATATGCTACACAAGCAAAAATGGAAGAGAGCATCTAAACTACGCAAGTAGACAAAGAAATAAAGATCTATGCTACTCTTATTCCTATTCTATCTTACACTAGATAAAAAAGGGCTAAGTGAAAGCATAGTGACAATGTATCCATTAACATAACTCCAAACCTACAACCACATGTTCATCAAAAGTAAATAGAAGAAATTGGAGTAGTGAGAGATCAGAGATGGGGATAATTCAATCAAGAAAATCTCTATAGAGTACATCAAATTTTACAACGTTATTAATCATGGGAAATGTAGACATGTTGGATTCCTCTAACCAATATTAAATTCTATCATAAAATTTACATTGATCACCATAGGATTATTGGGAGGAAATCGAAAATGAGTGGCATACCTAATGAGACCCATAAATAAAATTTGCATGCATTATACCTTGTGGAAGAGCCTCATTATGGATGTTATCATATATTCCAGAGGTCAAAGCAAGATAATGAGAACCTGTCATAACAATTGACTAAAACTGAAGTGCCTCATTATCCAGGCATGTCGCCCTAGGCCCACATTTTACATAACCCACATGTTGATTGGGGAAATGATATCTGATTGTTTGAGGGAAACGTTGAGAAAACAAGGAATCCAATACTTCTCCTATAACATCATCAAAATCATGTGAGGAGCATTGAATTATTGAGATATAATCCAAGAACGAGTGATGCATCTGCCCCTGAATATTGATGTGTGATTCTAGAGCATATTTTGGTGACAATGTTTCTTGGATCAGCTCAATGTTTCATGTGTCTTGCATAGTGATGGGTTGTTCATTTGATATGATCTCTTCATGGAGATATGAAAACACGTTGTGTTATAAACACCTTATATCTTCTTTGATTAACATTAGTTCATTGAGATCATAAATTTGAAATGGCACAAAATCAATAAATGATATATTAGTGCTCACATTCAGTTTTAGAACAAAAAAAAAAGTCATAAAAATAGGGTTAGTGATCAAATGGGGACTCAACATATTCCAGAAATTTGAATTGTGAAGGAATTTCAACATTGTGCATCCCAGATGGACTATCAGTAAGAATCAATATTTGATCAATCAAATCTTGGAAATATTTCTTCTCTATTTTATCTTTCATTATCTTGTTGTGAGAACAGTGTGAAGATTGCACTACATGATAAATATGTGGGTGCTCATGTGGGTGATTATCATCAAACATATTCATATAAAGAGAATGAATATTTTCAAATTATGAAAATGATGGTATTTCCTCTATGAGATATGGTGAGAGGTCTAATTGGGACTTCTTATTGGGGGTTCCTCTACTCTTGGTTGAAGTAATGTGTTCTTCGGGGATTTTGTCAATGTGCCATATATTAATCCTAAAAATGTGATCAAATGGTGAAGAATATATGATACAGTATATCAGTGAAGTTGTATATCTCTAAAAATAATTTCCAACGGTATAAGGAACACATGAAACAAGTATCAGAGTCAAACATTATGGTCAAAATATGAAAATTAGTTTTGTAGGGTCTTGTCCTTATGTGTCGTCAAGAAAAGAATGAACTCATGTGTCAGCAAGACAAGAATGAACTCATTTTTCAGCAAGATAAGAACAAACTCTCCTATGCATCGAGAAGGTCAACATGAACTTGTTAAGCCCTAATATTGGCCCATTACCCCTTAATTGGGGCATATTATATTAGTAAT
>SNQJ01S0011214.1:18338-29964 GCA_010110895.2 Picea sitchensis | reverse complement strand
CAATCCTATCCCAAGTTGTTCTTAAGGGGGGATGTTTGGATATTTAGACACTTAGGAGTTAGTTAAGATCTACTTGGTCTAATATGTCGTTAGGTAAAAGTGTGTTTCTTAGTGTGTTTCTTTAGTATGCATTAGTATGCATTGTAGTTAGGAAATCCGATGGTCACGATATGTTCCCGACATAGAGTGATCTGATGGTTCATACTCTCCTCGATCTTAACGTCCATTGATCTATGGATTAACACCCGATTGGTCCATGATATCTATTTAAAGAGAATGGAGGGTCATTTATCGATGATTGATTGTGAGAAACTCTCTTGTAAAATATCTCTGTAATCTTTTTCTTTGCATTAATAAACTACTCCAAGTGGCCGTGTTGGTTGGGGCCATGGATGTTTTCCTGTAGGGGTTTTACCACGTGAAAACATCAGTGTGTTGATATTTGATCTGGTTATGTGAGTGGTTACTGAAGGTGTTTGTCCTCTGTTGGAATACATGTGTTGTCGAACAAAAGGAAATACAACTGTATACTAGAAAAAGGGGATATATAATTATGATTAGAAGCATAATGAATATTGCAAAAGGAATAACATCCATTGTATATAAATCCTTTCTGCAAAGAGATTAAAGATTTCTTAAACTGTAAACAATGATTTAATGGGAAAGCTACAACATATCCTCTAATGTTCATGAATCTATCAATCAATGGAAGTTATGATCCTCAAAACCTGCAATATATTCAAGCAAGAAGATAATAAATAAATGGGAAAACAAATAAGACCATATGATAAAAACTCTCATGAATATTTAATGGCATAAATGCTCATTACAAACAGGCCCTCAGGCTTACAAATGCGCAACTAAAGTGCTCCTCCAGCTCTCTCCTCTCTTGGATCATGAATCCCACCCTTTCCTTAGCAAAATCCACTTTCATATATAGTGAATGATCTCTCACTACCCTAAGGAGGTCGAAACCAAGGAGATACATAGGATCCTCCTCAATTTAGGAGTCCGTTACAAACGATTTCGACAAAAACATAACAAATTCTTATTTTTTGGGATCTTGTCTATTGAGATAAATTTATTTTACAACATGTCATGTTGCTTGATATAGATATGGAACACATGTCCCTCATGTCCAAATAAATCCTAGGAAACCATTCGAACCTTCCATGATAGTTGGCATCCCTTCCATATCTTGAATTTTTCAGAAAATTAGAGTTCGCAATGCATTTGACAACATGAGTTGCGAACTTTCTTGTAGGTGATGTTTTTATATTTTCTCCAAAAATACAAAATGGGTCGGGATGATGTTTTGTTAGCAAGTAAGAAATATCATGTTTTTCCTCCACACCAAATTTCATAGGAACCGGTATTGGCATTCAAAAGTTATGATCAAAACAATACTGTGTTGTGTGTTAATTGATTACAAACTGTCATAAATACCAGTTCGCAACGTTAGTGAGTTCAGGCACTACAAAATTTCCTATAGCATCCTATTTCACTTTGCCAATGATTTAAAATCTCAAAAATCATACTAGGTGTCCTTATATGCTGCAAAACTTCATTACCTTGATATATGACTAGAGGAAAACACCAAAATTTGTTAATTATGGTCTTAAACTCATAGCCATCACCAAAAATGTTGTAAAATGAATGAAACAAAAACTTTGACAAAAAATGATGTCGTTTTTGGGAATATCAATGTCTTTATCTTCTATTTCTGGAGCTTCTTCTGATAACAACCTTGGCTAACATGTATAATCAATTCTTGGTTTCTTTCTGTAATTTGTTATCATAGTGGTGTGTGAAAACAGAGTACACATGAAATAGGGTTTCAATGACAAAAATGTTTTCTAAAAATCTCCTTGCCAAATATTTACATACACCACTTTATGCCCATAAAGAGTATGAGATAAAACACTCTTCAAAACAGGAGGGATAAAGGAACATCAATCTGAGATTTATAATAAAAGGAATTCAAGTGATAATTATCTGCTAAAACAGGGTTTTCATCAGAATAAAAATCAGTTGGTAGCATTAACGATGTATGTAATTCCAAGCTAGGTTCTGCAAATGATTTGAACACACACTTAAGGTTTGATAATGGTTTCCTTAAATGGGTTAAGATTACACTTCAAAATGATGCAGCAAACAAGGGTTTCAACAGTTATGGAACAGAGGGTTCACATCCCTTGGTTAACAACGCCAGAATAACTAGTTCACAACGTTGAGGTATTTCAGTGGGATAGGGGGCTTCTTAACAGAGGAAAAGATGAACGAGGTCAAGAAATAATTCGGGACTGGTGGTCAGGATTCAGGGCATCATGGGAAAGTATTTAAAAGTTGGCAACAAATAATCTTGAACACTTCACAGTGTCAGTGCATAAGGCAACATAAACCCTTCTTTCAACCTTTCAACAATGTGAAAACCATAAAGGAGTACCTCATAAACATGGTTTTGATGCTGATGCATGTAGACTTGAGTTGATATTTTTCCATGTTATCCAAACTCAATGATCCTCTTCAGCCAATATGCAACGCCAATTCATAGTGCCAAGTTTGCAGCGCCAAATTCAAAATCAATGGCGCACTTCAAGGAGACTGTTGGAAATTCTGGGACATAATCCTTGAAACATTAGTTAAATGAGGCCACTCAAAACCATAAGATCCCCTTTTACACATTTATTAACTGCAATGATAACAAATGAATGCATGAGGTACTCATGAGTACCCTGCAAACTCTCCTGGTGAGTTGGCAACAAATAAATCTGAATTTGAATTGACATATAAACAGTTGGATGGTGACAAAGGGAAACGTGTGTACAACTTGGAGGTATGACATGTCATGGTAATGATTTTAGGATCAAAAGTTTGACTCATAGGGACTTATTTAGCTTGTCATGATGACTAATTCYGTGACATAAAGACTYTAAACTAGGGCTGAACAAACATTTTCTTATTCAATTCAAAATCTAAGTTATGACCACAATAAGATTCAAGAAGACTCAAAACCTAAGACTTATAAAACCCTATGACTCCAAATAAAACAAAACCAAAGTGTTTTTGACCCCCGACAATTCTATGTGCTAACAGGTCTAACAACATAAATTAAACCTCTTCAGAAAATATATTTAGACCTATATTGAAAACATGAAACCATAATTAATTCATCATGTGAAGGATAGAAACTATGGTGATTTAGATTTTCTTTTCCTAGAAACTATCAATTTGAGATCAATATCCTATCCATATAAGTATAATAAACTCTATATCAACACTATCACAAATTATCTACAAGGAAGAATAATCGAAGTAAAACATTTATTGATAATAGATTGATTTTGATGGCTAGTATATTATAGTGACATTCTATTAGAGATCCTCACCCCGCCNACTTACAATATATTGAGTTTATTTTTCAAAATTTTAAAATTCCCTTCATGAATGAACATGATAAGATATTGACCAACAAGGTGAATCCCCCATGCTACTACATTGTCTTTATGTACTTAGTAATTGATTGATTCCTTAGTTTCTTGATTCATGTTTCAATGAATTCTTTAGGTCTAATATGATTTTCCCCTATTCACCAAGATTTGGAAAAATAGTTTGAACTAAGATCTTGTCATTAATTGCCTTCTTTAAGAAAGAAGCATGGAAAAATAGATGATACAAAAAGGAGAGATTGAAGGGTGAAGGCAAGAAACTCAAGCCCGTTCATTATGGACCCTTCACTATATTGGCGAAAAGTGGGTCCAATGATTTTCATTTGGATCTTCCACCTTATATGTAGGTTTACGTAGTTGTGAACGTCGAGAATTTGAAACATTTTGAGCCTCCCATGACATTGGATTAGGATGAGGAAGTTTCAATACCTTAAGTTGATGAGTTTGCATGTGAGTACTTGGATGAGTTACAGGAAGATATCATCCTATAAAGGAGGATGAGGACTTCACACAGGGGTGATGTTGATTATCTTCAAGTAGGCTTAAAGACCACACATCCAAGAAAGGAAAAGTGGATTGAGAAGGACAAAGTGAGGGGACTCTTCCCTCACTTACCTGTTGATTGATGAAATCTTTTGGTGGTCCAAAAAGCTCTCAGTGGGAAGGCATGATCCAAAAAGAATCCAAAGAAGGCTAAGAACAAATCATAACTCACAGAGGAAACTCAAGATGCTCAGAATGGCCTCAGTAGACAAAGAAGGGAAAAAATTAAAATTTCCCAAAAATCAGTGAAAATGACATTATCACAAAGAGAGAGTAACAAGCTTTCTAACGATGCAAATGACTCATCAAACAGAGTTACAAATTGAAATATATTCACAGTCAAAGTTTGGTCAACCTAGCCCAATCAACATGGCATGAGTCATCATCCATACTACTAACGTCAAAATCTGTAAAGCACATGTGGAAGGAGAAGAAGGTGACACATGTCATTTTGACATCATCATGGTGATGTGGCAGTACTAGAGGCTACCACGTGTCACCCGGTTTTGATACTTTCGAGTTGATCCATGGACTAATAGGATCGTGCCCTGTGACAATCCATACAGTCTGTACGACGACTTGGCACAGTGAGATTCCATGCTGACATGGAAGAGGATGACATGGCCCAGTGAGAGGCTTCCACGAAGCCCAATCAGGGGTTTCCATGTGGCAGGTAAAAAAAGAACAATGAAAACCTGTGAGAAAATTTTGAAAAAAATTAAAATTTTGGCGGGTCCGCCAAATATGGTGGACCATGCCAAACTTGGTCGTGTTATAACCAATGGAGATATGGATAGCACCACCACCAAAATTGGTGGAAAACATTTGTATTATACATACATACATACATACATACATATATATATATATATATATATATATTACAACGAATTAAAACCAAAAGGGGGAGGCAGGCGGGTTTGACCCCGGGACCTCCTACCCACTATACGCCTTTACATTCACGTCCAAACCAACAGGCCAACAACCTTCCTTTTTATCAACACCCATGGATATTACTTAAATGTTGAGTTTGTCCAGCCCTGGGAGGAAGGCACGCATATGGTACAGCCTTGGGCACATATTTCTATGCAGTCCAGTCATTAATTCAAGGTTGTAGAGGGGCACAAAAATCGAGATGAATTTCTTCTTGGGCCTAGGAGTACTTGAGCCAGATTGAATCTTGGAGACATTCATTTTTGGGTAATTCGATGACACAAATTCAGTGGTATTGTATGTTTTCTTATGTGAGCATTATTTATGCAGCTTGATTTCAGAATGAGGTATACTTATGTATTTTGCCAAATTCTTTTGTTGAGTTAATAAAAGAGCCTACCCACTTGAGATCAGGACCCAAAGACATATTCCACCAGGGATGAACTCTATTATCAAGTTATTTATGTTCAGATTTGATGCTTATGTCTCTTTATTATTGAGATTTTCCTTCTTTAATGGTGCACTTTAATTTATGCTCATTTAATGCAATTTTTTATAAGTCACTCGATGAAAAGATCATGGATCATGTTGGTATCAAAGCATTCATATTTCACATGAATTGTTGAGTGTGAATGTTTAATAGGGCCAAGGATAAGTAGGGTGAATGAACTCTTAAGACTTTCAATCCTGAAGTTGTCCATGCACCCCGAAGGAAGAAAATGGAACAAGAGGACAAGCGTGATGAACAAGAGAAAAACATTCATATGGTCTTTTATCGCATGTAATAAATGGTCGAATGAATGTATGGAAATTATGAGAAGAGGATGAAGAAGAAAGGGAAGAAAAAGGAAAAACATGATGATGATGATTCTTAGGTAAACCAAGGGGTTGGAGGAGATCCTCCTGAGCCTCCATATTCACCTTCATGTTCTAGTTATTCTTCCGATGAACATTCTCATCCATAAAGCCTCCATAAAGCCTCTTTTAAGAAACCATTATTAAAGATTGTTGTAAAATTTGATTTACCTATGTTTAATGGAGATGTTAATCCTGAAAATTTAGATAATTGGATCCGACAGGTTGAAGTATATTTTCGTGTTCAACTATTGATGAAGAGGAAGTAAAAGTGCAATTGGATTCTCTTCGGTTTGAAGGCATTGCTCTTGTATGGTGGGAGAGAAAGCTTCAGGACAAAAGTAAGTGTGGTAATCTTCTTTCCTCATGGTTGGAATTTAAATCAATGATAAGGAAACAATTGTATCCATTAGGGTATTTACATAAAGCAATGATGGAATGGAAAACTTTAAGGAAAAGTGAAGGTCAAACTATACAAAGTTTCATAGAAGAATTTAGGAAGAAAGATCTTGCATTAAATATTCCTTTGTATTCTTATGAAACTTTAATGAATTGTATTGGCGCACTTCACAATTATATTGTCATACTTTGCTCTTGTTTAACCCCACTAGTCTTGACAAAATTTGTGTGCAAGCCACTCACCTTGAAAATAGGGGAAAGCATGTTCAAGAAGATCCCACAAAGAAACCTTCCAATCTCCCACATAAAACTTTCAAGAAGATTAAAAGGAATGAAAAAAATACTGCCATAGTGATGAGAGAAGGAGGAAAGCCATCTTGCACTCATTGCAAGAAAATTAGTCACGATTATGAACATTGTTGGAAACTACATCCAGAGAAGAAACTGAAATAGTTTGGTGGAAATGGGAAGACAAAAACCTCTACTACAGTGCAACAAGATATTGGTTCTGATTCAGGAGATGAAGGAAAGATCACAACAGTTGGAGTAGAAGGTAAAGATTCCCTTCATGCTAGTTCAATCTCCAATAATGAATCTCANTTATATTGTCATACTTTGCTCTTGTTTAACCCCACTAGTCTTGACAAAATTTGTGTGCAAGCCACTCACCTTGAAAATAGGGGAAAGCATGTTCAAGAAGATCCCACAAAGAAACCTTCCAATCTCCCACATAAAACTTTCAATAAGATTAAAAGGAATGAAAAAAAGACTTCCATAGTGATGAGAGAAGGAGGAAAGCCATCTTGCACTCATTGCAAGAAAATTAGTCACGATTATGAACATTGTTGGAAACTACATCCAGAGAAGAAACTGAAATAGTTCGGTGGAAATGGGAAGACAAAAACCTCTACTACAGTGCAACAAGATATTGGTTCTGATTCAGGAGATGAAGGAAAGATCACAACAGTTGGAGTAGAAGGTAAAGATTCCCTTCATGCTAGTTCAATCTCCAATAATGAATCTCATGATTATGAATGAAAGAGGAATGAATTATTTCATATAAGATTTGTACCTGAACACACTAAAATAGATAAATTATTTGATCTGTCTTCCCAAGTAAACTTAATATCTGAAGAACTTGTCAAGAAGATGGGTCTTGAAATGAAACCACATCATAAGCCTTATCCTCTTGGTTGGGTATGTGATAAAGAAAAACTCAATGTCACTAAACAATGTAGGGTTATATTTTCTATTGCATCAAAATTGATTGATGAAGTGGATTTGGATGTTGTACCAGTTGATATATGTGGCAAATTGTTGGGAAGTCCTTATATTGATGATAGAAAAACAATCTTATTTTGTCATGAGAACAAATACCACCTTACTAAGGGGGGAGTGGAATATATTGTTAGATATCACAACATGAGGGTAAATACAACACTTGTTAGTGTGGGGAAAATGAAAAGACTCATAAACACTAATAAGATATATGTACTCATAGTCGTAAGAGAGAAATATGTCGGGACATCAGATTCTTTCAAAGGATGTGATCCTTCTCATAAAAAGGAATTAATTGATATTGTTTTTAAGTATGATGACATTTTTGAGGAACCATATGGATTACCTCCTAAGAGGTAAAACCAACATTTGATACATATTCAATAGGATTCTCCTCTTCCTAATGCGGGCATGCACAGGATGTCAGTTGTGGAGATGATAGAGATCAAGAAGCAGGTACAGGGCTTATTGGATCAAGGGGTCATTATGAAAAGTTCATCTCCTTGTGGTTCTCTGATCACGATGGTTCCAAATAAATATGGCACGTGGCGAATGTGTGTCGATTATTGGGCCTTAAATAAAATCACGGTGAAACATTGATTCCCTCTTCCTCATATAGATGATTTACTTGATCAGTTGAAGAATATTGTTTATTTCACTAGGTTGGAATTGCAGAGTGGATATCATCAACTCAGGGTTGCAGAACAGGATGCATAGCAAAATTCCTTTAAAACCAAACAAGGATTGTTTGAGTGGTTAGTTATGTCGTTTGGCCTTTTTAATGCTCCAACAACTTTCATTCTTGTGATGAATGATGTATTCATGCCTTTCCTAGATGACTTTGTGATTGTATTTAGACGACATTCTTATTTTTAGAGAGACTTGGGATGAACATGTGATGCATGTAAAGAAAGTATTGGATACTTTGAAAAAGGAAAAGATGTATGTAAAATTTTATAAATGTGAATTTGGCAAGACTGCACTTGTGTACTTATGTCATATTGTAGGAGGAGGACAATTAAAAATTGATCCTTCCAAAATTGATGTAATTGTAAATTGGTCGGAGCCAAAAAGTGCAACCAAAGTCCAAAGATTCTTAGGTGCAGTCCAGTATTGGAGGAGGTTCATTTCAAAATTCTCCTTTATAGCATCTCCTTTTCATGCCTTAAATAGTGTGAAGAACACTTTTCAATGGGAAGGAAAGCAACAAAAATATTTCGAGACTTTGAAGAAGAATATCAATAATGCACCAATATTAGCACTGTCGAATCTTCAACATCCTTTTGAGATCGAGGCAGATGTCAATGGATACACCATGGGTGCAATATTGATGCAATATCATAAGCCTATATGTTACCACTCTGAAACTTTTAACCAATTTGTTGTTAACTATCCTACATATGATAAAGAGTTGTATGCATTAGTCCAAAGCATAAATAAATGGAAGCACTACTTGTTAGGGAAGGAAAAAATCATACATATAGATCACCAGTCCTTATAGTATCTCCAAGAACATACTAAACTACAACAATCTTGACACTACAGATGGATGGGTTTTCTACAACAATTTCATTTGGTAATCAAGTATAAAAAGGGTACAAGTAACAAGGTAGATGATGTGCTTTTTAGACCTCCTATCGTTGCTTCTATTATTTTGAAGAATACTTCTTTATCTCATGATAGCAATGTAGAACAATATGTCATCGATGAAGATTTTAAAAAATTATATGAGAAGCTAACACATGGTGCACAAGTAGAGAACTATTGTCTGTAGGGAAAACTACTCTACCATATTGGAAAGCTATGTATTCCTACAAGTGAATGAGTCCATGTAACACGAGAAGATCATACTTCTCTTGTGTTTGGCAATTTTGGGGTAGGAAAAACTATGGCTCATTTGCAGAGGTTTTGTTACTAGCCTCAAATGAAAACAATTGTAACTAAATATGTAAAGGGGTGTGTGATGTGTTCTACTTCTAAAATCACTAATAGAAAACTAGGGCTATACTAACCACTTCCTATTCCATCCCATCCATGGGAAAATATCTCCATGGATTTTGTAGGGGTTTACCGATGACCAAAGGGGTTCATGGATATTTGTATTTTGTAGTGGATAGGTTCAACAAAATGTGTATCCTAATGCCATGTAAAAAGAAGATCACTGCTGAGTAGACTACTAATCTCTTCTTTCAACATGTTTGGGTTCACTTTGGGTTACCTACATCCATTGTCTCACATCGAGATACTCGATTCCTTGGGGACTTTTGGACTAGCTTGTGGAGAATTATGGACACCAAATTCAAGAGGAACATTTCTTTCCATCCACTAACAGATGGACAAACAAAGGTGGTAAACAAAACATTGGTACTTTTTCTTCAAGGCTACTACAACAAGCATCCCAAGTTATGGGATGAACAGATACCCTATGTACAACATGCTTACAATCAATATTTACTTTCATCCACTCAGAGTTCACCTTTTGAGACATTTTTTGGGTACCTACCCAAAGTTCCTTTGGACTTGATGTATGGGAGATATGCCAATATGAATGAAGAATGAACAAAGGACAAAGCCCGCAAGTTCATCCAAAGGATCCAATAGGTGCACCAGGAAGTCAGGGAACAGTTGCAGAAGAGTCAAGGATAGTATAAAGCTCGACATGATAAGCACAAGGTTGATCATCAGTTCTAGGTTGGAGACCGAGTATGGATTCACATCAACAATTAGAGATTAAAGGGTGAAGGAAAGAAAATCAAGCTCATTAATTATGGACCCTTCACTATCTTGGAGAAAAGTGGCACCAATTCTTTTTGTATGGATATTCCACCTTATATGTAGATTTAATCAGTTGTGAACGTCGAGAATTTGAAACCTTTTTAGCCTCCCATGATCATGGATCAGGATGAGGAAGTTTCAATAACTTTAGTTGATGAGTTTTCACCTGAGTACTTGGATGAGTTATAGGAAGATATCATCCTGGGCAGAAGGAAGAGGACTTTACGCAGGGATTATGTTGGTTATATTCGAGTAGTCTTAAAGGGAACACATCTAAGTAAGGAAAAGTGGATTGAGAAGGAAAAAGTGAGGGGACTCTTCCCTCACTTACTGGTTGATTGATGAAATATTTTGGTGGTCCAAAAAGCTCTCAGTGTGAAAGCATGATCCAAAAAAGATCTAGATAAGGCTAAGAACAACTCAGAAATCACAGAGGCAACTCATGATGCTTAGAATGGAATCAACAAATAGAGAAAGGGAAATAATTCAAAGCTTCCAAAACTCAGTGAAAATGACATTATCACGAAGAGCACGTATCTAGATTTGTTAAGCCCTAATGTTGGCTCATTACCCCTTAATTGGGGCATAGTAGATTAGTAATGCTATTTTATTTATGTCGGCTTTAGGCCATTAGTTGTAAATTAGATTAGTAATGTTATTTTAATTATGTCAGCTTTAGGCCATTATTTGTAATTATACCTCCTAGTCTCCTATATATACCAAGGAGACACTTTCATTTTGAATCATCTTATACTTGAACATTTTAAGTGGGTTAAAAGGAGGTTGCCCCCTCAAAGAGGCTTATTATCTGAAATTATCTCAGTTTCAAGGTGTTTAGTACTTTTCCTGAGGTTTTTCCATAATATATTGATGTTTGGTTCTTAACATATGGTATCAGAGCTCAAGGTCTTGGGGTTTCGCTGCTACATCTAAGACACCGTGGAATTTTCACTATAACTTTTTTTCTACAGCGTTTCAGAAGGAACCTCTTGGAGGGTATTTATTAGACAGATCAAGGTACATTGGGTTCAAAATTCAGCTCCTGAGGCCTTATACTTTCGGAGATACAAACTATACAAGATAGGGTTATGGAATCATCCTGAAATGCGTCATTGAGGAATTTTCGCTATAAAAACGTTTCTGTAACGTTTCAGACTCTTCCCTCTGGAGAACATTTAGAGAAATTAGTATTGTATCTGTGGTAAAAAGTTGAGCTTCTGGGTCATTTTAAATTTGTAGATACACCCTGTGTAAGATAGGGTATCTGACTAGCCCTATTGACTAGTCTCAAGAAGGTGTTCTAGGTAACACAATCATAACTTCTTCCTAGAGTATCCAAATTGAGTGGGACTAGTTTCATTGGATCGTGGACAGTCTGTAGTATTTTGGGTGCG
>SNQJ01S0011214.1:0-16987 GCA_010110895.2 Picea sitchensis | reverse complement strand
TCTATCCCTAACAATTGTATTAGGGTTTCTATGAATCTTATAAATTGTTTATGTGAATGTTGTAGCCACTTTACTTTCTTTAAAAGGATAATAAAGAGAGAAAAATGGGCATACTATGTGAATCAATCCACCATCACCATGATGAATTCTTTCATTTAGACTTTGTTAGACCTATGATAAAATCCATTTAGAACTCTTCCCAATGTTGACTTTGTATGGTTAATGGTTCTAAATGACTTGATCTATTTATTGTATCTCCTTTCTTCTGTTAGCAAACAAACAATTCTGCCGAAAAAAAATTGAACATTGGTTTTAAGAACTTCCCCAAAATATGCTTTGTTATCTTGTGGTAAATTTCAAAAATCTTGAATGTTCCTCTATAGGAGAAGTGTGTAGTTCCAAAATGACCTTCTATTTGATTTGTGAATTATTACATAAATATAGGAAATCCTTATATCAAAGTGAATAATTCTTCCAAACAAATTTATTTGGTGCACTATGGTCCTGTTGTAGTTGTTGAATGGGATTATATTCCTTCTAGTGCTAATTTCATTTTATCCTTTCTTCTTCCACTCAATAAAATTGTAGAATGAAAATAGTACAAAGTAAATACTTAGTATTTTCTTATTTCCTTAAAAGTTCATTCAACACCACATTTTGTTTCACTTTTTGTAGATAATTTCAAAGTCATAACCTATCATCTATGTAACCCATTTTTTTTTCTCTTTTGAATATAATCATTGTTCCATGAAGTAATTCAAACTATAATTATCTCTTTTTACCTTGAAGTGTCTTCCTAGTAGGTAAGGGTACAATTTCCTAAGTACGTGTAGTATGACCAACATTTCATTCTCATAAATGGGTTTAATTAAGTTCTTTCCTTTAATTTGGAAGCTTCCAAAGGCAAGGCAAGGAGTCTTCCTTCTTTCTTTAAAATTGCATCAATTCCATGCCCTAATGCATCACACTCCATAATAAAGTTTTTTGTGAAGTTAGGTGTGGCTAGGAACAAATTTCTACATATAGCCTCCTTTTGTTTTTCAAAATCTTGGGTTTCTTATTAAGTCCAATAAAATGCATCCTTTTTCTATAATGTTATTAGAGGTGTTACCATTAGACTATAGTTCTTAACAAACTTGTGGTAATCACCTTTCAATCCTAATAATTTTGTAAGATTCTTCAAGGTTTTTGGAATTGGTCATTCAACCATAGCTTTAATTTGTTTGTGGTATACTTTGACACCCTCATGAGATATAATATGACCCAAAAATTCCACTTCTTAAACTCATTTTTTAATAACGCTATTAGAGGTTCTACTATTTGACCATACTTCTAAAAAAAATTGCATAATCACATGTCAATCTTAAGAATTCTAATACCATAGGTTAATTCCCAGGTTGTAAATGTACATATATTTGTATAGGATGGTGAGCCAAGATGTTTTGGGCCACAGTGCCTGTGTATACATGTTTTGGGCAGGAGTGCGTATGTGGCATTAGGCTGGAGAGCATGCATGTTAAAATATCGATCAGCATGGAATTGTAAATTGTAATCACAGTCGAATATATTAATAGAATACATCACTACTACAGACCAAGTCAAATAGAGAGTATGGGGGACTAGAACTCCATGAGAGGTAAATGAGGCTAAGGGCTTGGGAAATGGGATTAATCGTAAAGTCTTATCCTAATTTTTATTCATATTTTTTTATCCTAAGTCTCCTATTGAGGGGATGGGTTCCCAAGTGATGGGAAAGGAGTTCCTTAGTTGACACTTGTAAAAAAGGGAAACGACATACTTAAGGTGGAAACTTAGTGGAAATTGGGGGAATTCTCATTCATTCTCAATTTTATGTTCTTTCCATATTTACTCTGGAGAATTTTTGGGTGTGAGCTAGAGAACCATTGTAACCCTATGTCATTGTGAACCCTATGAATTCTAGGTGTATTTGGGTAACAAATTATCCTTGGGTTTCTTTGGGGTAGGTCAGATACCTAGAGGGAGAATTGTTAGGAATAAGTTTCCCTAGGTGTGAGGCCTAGAGGGTGCCTAGAAACTCCTAAGTGAAACTAGAGTTCCTGAAGCCATAGTGCTCTAATACTTCCTGGATGAACTATGTTGGATCCCTAGAATGAAAGTGGGACATCCTAACGACCATTGTGTATAGAAAGGGGTACATTTCCTTGGGTTGTGCATATTGTGGGGAATTAGAGGTTGCAGGTTGTAACTAATGTTGGAGTCGGTTCCTTGGCCTAGCCATTTTTGTGTTGACGGTTAGACCATAGTTGTCTTACATAGACTTTTCCTTGGTGGAGTCATAGCCCAATATCGGGGGTGACCTGCTACTGATATTTCTAGAATAGCAGTGTCTATGGTTGGAAGGAACATTTGAGGTTTGCATCTAGTTGGTGATTTCATAAAATATAAGTGTTAGTATTTTTATGTATTTTTATGTTGATTACTATGTGTCTATATATGCATAATTGTGTTATACTATAATTTATTATAATTGTGTTATATTATAATTTATTATAATTGTGTTATTCTATAATTTATTATAATTGTGTTATTCTATTGGAATAGTTTTGTCTAGTTCCAGATCTTGAAAAGATTCTAATTCTTGTTCTTCCTCCTCTTCACAATCTATATAGAATAATTTCTTCTCACTATAGTTCTACCTTTTACTATACTTTCTATTACAATTGAAGCATAATCCATTTTCTCATATTTTATCCATCTGTTGAGGCGTCAACCTTATAGGTTGAATGAGGTTAGGAGTTGGAACATTGTGCTCTCTATAGGTGTTAGCAGCCACCCTTACAGTAGCCACATTTTTATTCAAAATTGTTTTCAATATTGAAAGGATTCTCTACGGATTTAGCCTCCAAGATGTGCACCTCATGTTGAATGCCCTCCAAGTTTCCTAGAAATAGATTCAACAAATTATCCTATATAATGTTCTTCACTCTAAGGCCCAATTAAATAAAGAAGGTGTTATCCTTGATGTCCCATAATATAATAGAAATTCATATTCATAGATGGACCTATAATAGAATCCTTTTTGTGATTATAAAATTGTTGGTATCGTACAAATTGATCAGGTTCTAAATACAAGGATGCAATAGTTACCTTATGTAAAGTTGGCAGTTGGTGTACATAAAATAATTTCTCCATCTAGAATATCCATTCTATAGGATCATTACCATCACATTCCCTCATATGGATCTTGGGATTGAATTAGTTCCTTTGTCTCTAGTTGAACCCTTGATGATACAAACCTTGGAGTGATGACTTATCCTATTTTTGGGACTTGATATTGTTGTTCTCCTTATGTTCTTCTCAAGGAAGAAAGTTTTAGTAAAGGAGGTACAATTTAGTTCCTTGAAAAGGTCCTCCCTTATGTAATTGAGATTAATTCATTTGAGGTGATAATCTCTTTCCATATATTTGTGGTCATATTTTCTTTCTATCTCTTTAAGGTTGTATTTGATATCATCTTTGAAAGTTTGGAATTCTATTTTAGTTACCATATTTAGGATGCCAACCATTGTTAACATTATATATTCTAGACTCTATATTCTCTCTTCCATATTGGAAATCCTAAAATCCCTCTCCTCCTACTCTTTTTATGTCAAGGATGAGAATTAAGAATCCTTTCTAGGATTTACATTTGGCTTATTATGTATAGATATGATGGGTTTAGGGTTTTGGAGAAAAATCTATTAACAAATATTGGTTTTTTTATAATTTCTCCAATTATAATCTGTTGTTGATACAATTTCTATAAGATGTACTATGATATGTTCTCTTTAAAATGAATCAAATCTCGTGCAATTCAGAACTTCCAAGAGAAAGTTAACATGAAATTACCAAAACCTATTGTTTTTTCCCTTTTAAAACCCTAATTTGGAGGTTGTCTTTCTTGTTAACCTTCTTCATTATGTAAATTTGATATTTTTGCACTTTAAAGTCTAAAAGTTTGGCATGTATAGCTTGTTATGCTAGATCTATGAAATTCCATAGGTCTCACTAAAGTTTGATGGTGAGCCTGGATGTTTTGGGCCAGAGTGCCTATGTATCCATGTTTTGGGCCAGAGTGCCTATGTGACAATTGGCTAGAGAGAATGTATGCTAAAAGGTCAATGAGCATGGAATTGTAAATTGTAATCACACTTGGATTTATTAATAGAATACATCACTTCTAAAAACCAATTCAAATAGAGATTATGGGGGAATGGAACTCCATGAGAGGGAAATGAGGCTAAGGTCTTAGGAAATGGGATTAATCCAAGGGGGTGATTCAAATCTTAGATTAATCCTAAAGTCTTATCCTAAGTTTTATTCATATGTTTTTATCCTAAGTCTCCTAGTGAGGGGACAGGTTCCCAAGTGATGGGAAAGGAGTTCCTTAGTTGACACTTGTAAAAAAGGGAACATGCATACTTAAGGTGGAAACTTAGTGGAAATTGGGGGAATTATCATTCATTCTCAATTTTAGCATGTTTTCCATATTTACTCTAGAGACTTTTTGGGTGTGAGCTAGAGAACCATTGTAACACTATGTCATTGTGAACCCTATGAATCCTAGGTGGATTTGGGTAAGAAATTATCCTTTTATTTGTTTGGGGTAGGTCAGATACCTAGAGGGAGGATTGTTAGGAATAGGTTTCCCTAGGTGTGAGTCCTAGAGGGTTCCTAGAAACTCCTAAGTGAATMTAGAGTTCCTGAAGCCATACTGCTCTAATACTTCCTRGTTGAACTATGTTGGAGCGCTAGAATGGAAGTGGGATATCCTAACGAACACTTTGTATGGAAAGGGGTACATTTCCTTGGGTTGTGTAGGTTGTGGGGAATGAGAGGTTGCAGGTTGTAACTAATGTTGGAGTTGGTTCCTTGGCCTAGCCATTTTTGTCCTGACTGTTAGACCATAGTTGTCTTACATAGAATTTTCCTTGGTGGAGTCATAGCCATAGCTTAGGGGTGACCTACGACTGAGAGTTTTAGAATAGAAGTGTCTATGGTTGGGAAGAGCATTTGAGGTTTTCATCCAGTTGGTGATTTCATAAAAGATAAGTCTTAGTATTTTAATGTATTTTAATGTATTTTTATGTTGATTACTATGTGTCTATTTATGCATAATTGTGTTATTATATAATTTATTATAATTGTGCATGTAAATGATATGTTTTTAGGATTTCATGAGTTCTCATATGCAACACATGATATTACAAATGGATATTAGGACTCTTCTTGGGAATAATTAATAAATGGTATAAAAAAATTGATGACTGAGCAAAAAAAAATTTTGAAATTACGTATGTGACAGAGTTTGGCCTTAGTGACATATGCCTAGAATTCAGTTTGGGGTGTGTTAAAAGAATCCTCTAAGATAATTTAAGGATTTTGGATTTTTTCATTCCACCACAACATTATTTTTTTTATCGTTCACTTTGACACCCTCATGAGATACAATATGACCCAAATATTCCACTTCTTGAACACCGAACGAAAACTTAGGAGGATTTTCATATGAATAATTCTCCTACAATAACTTTAATAAAATGTCAACATGTCATATATGCTCTTCCCAAGATTTTCCATATATTAGAAATTCATAAAAAAATACACAATTTTTTTAAGGAAGGGCTTGAAAATATAATTTATCAATCTTTGAATTGTAGAAGGTGCATTAGTAAGGCCAAAAAGCATCACCAAATACTCATAATTCCGTTCATGTGTTCTAAATGTTGTTTTAGGTATCTCTTCTTCCCTCATTATAATATGATGTTATCCTAAATGGAGATCCAACTTAGTAAATAAATTTGATCCATGCAATTCATCTAATAATTCATCAATGAGAGGAATCAGATATTTATCTTTAATGGTGATCTTGTTAAGCTCTCTATATTTGATATATCCTTATATCTTGAGAAGTGATAATACCTACCAAAGTTTGACAATATATAGTTGGAATAGTTTCGTCTAGTTCTAGATCTTGAAAAAATTCTAATTCTTTTTCTTCCTCCTCTTCACAATCTATATAGAATAATTTATTATCACTATAGTTATATATTTTACTATACTTTCTATCACAATTGAAACATAATCTGTTTTCTCTTCTTTTATCCATCTGTTGAGGTGTAAACCTTATAGTTTGAAGGAGGTTAGGAGTTGGAACAATTTTCTCTCTATAGGTGTTAGCAGCCATTCTTCTAGTAGCCACATTTTTATTCAACATTTTTTTCCATATTGAAAGCATGCTCTATGGATTTAGGCTCCAAGATGTGAACCTCATGTTGAATTCCCTCCTTCAAATTTCCCATAAATAGATCCAACACAGTATCCTACTGAATGTTCTTCACTCTAAGGCCCAATTAAATAAAGAAGGTGTGATCATTAATGTCCCATAATATGATAGAAATTCATATCCATAGATGGAATAATAATTGAATCCTTTTTGTGATTATAAAACTGTCGGTACAGTACAAATTGATCAGGTTCTAAATACAAGGATGCAAGATTTTCCTTATGTAAATTTGGCACTTGGTGTACATCAAATAACTGCTCCATCAAGAATATCCATTCTATATGATCATTACGATCAAATTTCCTCATATGGATATTGGGATTGAATTAGTTCCTTCGTCTCTAGTTGAACCCTTGACGATACCAACCTTGGAGTGATGACTTATCCTATTTTTGGGACTTGATCTTATTGTTGTCCTTATGTTCTTCTTAAGGAAGAAAATTTTAGTAAAGGAGGTACAACTTAGTTCCTTGAAAAGGTCCTCCTTTATGTAATTGAGATTAATTTCTTTGAGGTGATATTATTTTTCCATATCTTTGTGGTCATGTTTTCTTTCTATTTCTTTAAGGTTGTCTTTGATATCATCTTTGAAAGTTTGGAATTCTATTTTAGTTACCATATTTAGGATGTCAACCATTGAGAACATTATAGATTCTAGACTCTATATTCTCTCTTCCATATTGCAAAATCCTAAAATCCCTATATCCTCCTACTCTTCTTATGTCAAGGATGAGAATTTAGAATCCTTTATAGGATTTATGTTTGGATTATTATGTCTAGACATGATGGGATTAGGGTTTTGGAGACAAATCTATTAACCAATATTGATTTTTTTTATAATTTCTCCAATTATAATCTCTTGCTGATAAAATTTATGTAAGATGTACTATGATATGTTCTCTTTAATATGACTCTAGCCCCATGAAATTCAAAACTTCCAAGAGAAAGTTAACATGAAATTACCAAAACCTATTGTTTTTTCCCTTTTAAAACCCTAATTTGGAGTCTGTCTTGCTTGTTAAGATTTTTCATTATGTAACTTTGAGATTTTTGCAATTTAAAGTGTAAAATTTTGACATGTATATCTTGTTATCTCATATCTATGAAATTCCATAGGTATCACTAAAGTATGATGGTGAGCCAGGATGTTTTGGGCCAGTGTGCTTGTGTATATATGTTTTGGGTTGGAGTGTGTATGTGACATTAGGCTGGAGAGCGTGTATGCTAAAAGGTTGATGAGTACAGAATTATAAATTGTAATCACACTCAAAGATACTAATAAAATACATCCCTGCTACAGACCAAGTCAAATAGAGAGTATGGGAGATTAAAACTCCACGAGAGGGAAATGAGGCTAAGGACTTAGGAAATGGGATTAATCCAAGGGGCTAATTCAAATCTTAAATGAATCCTAAAGTCCTATCCTAGTTTTTATTCATATGTTTTTATCCTAAGTCTCCTAGTGAGGGGATAGGTTCTCAAGTGATGGGAAAGGAGTTCCTTAAATTTGACAATTGTAAAAAATGGAACATGCATACTTAAGGTGGAAACTTAGTGGAAATTGGGGGAATTATCATTCATTCTCAATTTTATCTTATTTACATATTTACTCTGGAGAATTTTTGGGTGTGAGCTAGAGAACCATTGTAACCCTATGTAATTGTGAACCTTATGAATCCTAGGTGGATTTGGGTAAGAAAGTATCCTTGGATTTCTTTGGGGTAGGTCAGTTACCTTGAGGGAGAATTGTTGGGAATAAGTTTCCCTAGGTGTGAGGCCTAGAGGGTTCCTAGAAACTCCTAAGTGAAACTAGAGTTCCTGGAGCCATAGTGATCTAATACTACCTCGCTAAACTATGTTGGAGACCTAGAATGGAAGTGGGATATCCTAACGACCGCTATCTATAGAAAGGGGTGCATTTGCTTGGGTTGTGCAAGTTGTGGGGAATGAGAGGTTGCAGGTTGTAACTAATGTTGGAGTTGGTTCCTTGTCCTAGCCATTTTTGTGTTGTCTATTATTCCATAGTTGTCTTACATATCATTTTCCTTGGTGGAGTCATAGCCCCAGCTTGAGGGTGGCCTTCTACTGAGATTTCTAGAATAGAAGTGTCTATGATTGGGAGGAAAATTTGAGGTTTGCATCCATTTGGTGATTTCATAAAAGATAAGTGTTAGTATTTTAATGTATTTTAATGTTGATTACTATGTGTATATATATGCATAATTGTGTTATTATATAATTTATTATAATTATGCATGTAAATGATATGTTGTTAGGACTTCATGAGTGCTCATATGCAACACATGATATTAAAAATGGATATTAGTGATCTTCTTGGGAATAATTGATAAATGGTATAAAAAATTTAATGATTGATCAAAAAGAAAAATTAAATTACGTATGTGATAGAGTTTGGCTTGAGTGACATATGCCTAGAATTCAGTTTGGGGTGTGTTGCAAGAATCCTCTAAGAGCATTTAAGGCTTTTGTATTTTTTCATTCCACCCCAAATTTATTTTTTTATTGTTCACTTTTTCACCCTCATGAGATACAATATGACCCAAACATTCCACTTCTTGAACACCGAAGGAAAAATTAGGATGATTTTCATATGACTATTTCTCCTACGATAGATTTACTACCATGTAAACATGTTATAGATGTTCTTCCCAAGATTTGTCATATTATAAATTCATAAAAAATACATAAATTTTCTAAGGAAGGGCTTGAAAATATAATTCATCAATCTTTGAATTGTAGAAGGTGCATTAGTAATGCCAAACAACGTCACCAAAAACTCATAATTCCCTTCATGTGTTCTAAAGGTTGTTTTAGGTATCTCTTCTTCCCACATTATAATATGATGATATCCTAAATAGATATCCAACTTAGTAAATAAAATTGATCCATGCAATTCATCTAATAATTCATGAATGATAGGAATCAAAACTTTATGTTTAATGGTGATCTTGTTAAGCTCTCTATATTTGATATGTCCTTATATCTTGAGGAGTGTTAGTATCCACCAAAGTATGACAATATATGGTTGGAATAGTTTCGTCTAGTACTAGATCTTGAAAAGTTTCTAATTCTTGTTCTTTCTGCTCTTCACAATCTATACTAATTTATTCTCACTATAGTTATACCTTTTACTATAATTTCTATCACAATTGAAACATAATCTCTTTTCTCTTATTTTATCCATATGTTGAGGTGTCAACAATATAGGTTGAATGAGGTTAGGAGTGGGAACATTGTGCTCTCTATAGGTGTTAGCGCCCACCCTTCCAGTAGCCACATTTTTATTTAACATTATTTTACAAACTGAAAGCATGCTCTATGGATTTAGGCTCCAAGAGGTGCACCTCGTGTTGAATGCCCTCCTTCAAATTTCCCATAAATAGACCCAACAAAGTATCCTATTGAATTTTATTCACTCTAAGGCCTAATTAAATAAAGAAGGTGTTATCGTTGATGTCCCATAATATGATAGAAATTCATATGCATAGATGGACCAATAATAGAATCCTTTTTGTGGTTATAAAACTGTCGGTACCGTACAAATTGATTAGGGTCTAAATACAAGTATGCAATAGTTACATTATTTAAAGTTGGCACTTGGTGTACATCAAAGAATTGCTCCATATAGAATATCCATTCTATAGGATCATTGACATCAAATTTCCTCATATGGATCTCAGGATTGAATTAGTTCCTTGGTATATAGTTGAACCCTTGATGATACAGACCTTGGATTGATGACTTATATTGTTTTTGGGACTTGATCTTGTTGGTCTCCTTATGTTCTTCTCAAGGAATAAAATTTTAGTAAAGGAGGTACAACTTAGTTCCTTGAAAAGGTCCTCCCTTATGTCATTGAGATTAATTCGTTTGAGGTTATATTCTCTTTCCATATCTTTGTGGTCATATTTTCTTTCTATCTCTTTAAGGTTGTCTTTGATATCATCTTTGAAATTTTGGAATTCTATTTTAGTTACCATATTTAGGATGCCAACCATTGTTGGCATTATAGATTCTAGACTCTATATTCTCTCTTCCATATTGGAAATACTAAAATCCATCTCATCCTACTCTTCTTATGTCAAGGATGAGCATTTATAATCCTTTCTAGTATTTACATTTGGCTTATTATGTCTAGACATGATAGGATTAGGGTTTTGGAGACAAATCTATTAACCAATATTGATTTTTCTATAATTTCTCCAATTATAATCTGTTGTTGATAAAATTTATGTAATATGTACTATGATATGTTCTCTTTAATATGAATCTCACCCCATGCAATTTAGAACTTCCAAGATAAAGTTAACATGAAATTACAAAAACCTATTGTTTTTCCCCTTTTAAAACCCTAATTTGGAGTTTGTCTCGCTTGTTAACCTTTTTCACTATGTAACTTTGAGATTTTTTCACTTTAAAGTCTAAAAGTTTGGCATGTATAGATTGTTATCTCAGATCTATGAAATTCCATAGGCCTCACTAAAGTATGATGGTGAGTTGGGATGTTTTGGGCCAGAGTTCCTTTGTATACATGTTTTGGGATGGCGTGTGTATGTGACATTATGATGGAGAGCATGTATGCTAAAAGGTCGATGAGCATGGAATTGTAAATTGTAATCACACTCGGATATATTAATAGAATACATCACTACTACAGATAATTAAAATAGAGAGTATGGGGGAATAAAACTCCACAAGAGGGAAATGAGGCTAAGGGCTTAGGAAATGGGATTAATCCAAGGGGATAATTCAAATCTTAAATTAATCCTAAAGTCCTATCCTAAGTTTTATTCGTATTTTTTTATATTAAGTCTCCTAGTGAGGGGATGGGTTCCCAAGTGATGAGAAAGGAGTTCCTTAGTTGACAATTGTAAAATGGGGAACATTCATACTTAATGTGGAAGCTTAGTGGAAATTGGGGGAATTATCATTCATTCTCAATTTTAGCTTATTTCCATATTTACTTTGGAGAATGTTTGGGTGTGAGCTAGAGAACCATTGTAACCCTATGTCATTGTGAACCCTATGAATCCTAGGTGGATTTGGGTAAGAAAGTATCCTTGTATTTCTTTGGTGTAGTTCAGATACCTAGAGGGATAATTGTTGGGAATAAGTTTCCCTAGGTGTGAGGCCTAAAGGGTGCCTAGAAACTCCTAAGTGAAACTAGAGTTCCTAAAGCCATAGTGATTTAATACTTCCTAGCTGAACTATTTTGGCGCCCTAGAATGGAAGTGGGATATCCTAACGACCGCTCTTTATAGAAAGGGATACATTTTCTTGGGTTGTGCAGGTTGTGGGGAATAAGAGGTTGTAGGTTTTAACTAATGTTGGAGTTGGTTCCTTGGCCTAGCCATTTTTTTTTTCTGATTGTTAGACCATAGTTGTCTTACATCACATTTTCCTTAGTGGAGTCATAGCCCTAGCTCGGGGGTGACCTGCTACTGAGAGTTCTAGAATAACAATGTCTATGGTTGGGAGGAACATTTGAGGTTTGCATGCAGTTGGTGATTTCATAAAAGATAAGGGTTAGTATTTTAATGTATTTTGATGTTGATTACTATGTGTCTATATATGCATAATTGTGTTATTCTATAATTTATTATAATTATGCATGTAAATGATATGTTGTTATGACTGCATGAGTGCTCATATGCAATGCATGATATTACAAATGGATATTAGGGATTTTCTTGAGCATAATTAATAAATGGTATCAAAAATTTGAAATTACATATGTGACAGAGTTTGGATTTAGTGACATATGCCTAGAATTCAGTTTGGGTTGTGTTACAAGAATCCTCTAAGATAATTTAAGGATTTTTGATTTTTTCTTTCCACCACAACTTTATTTTTTTATGGTTCACTTTGACACCCTCATGAGATTCAATATGACCCAAATATTTCACTTCTTCAACACCAAAGGAAAACTTAGGAGGATTTTCATATAAATATTTCTCCTACAATAACTTTAATACCATGTCAACATGTCATATATGTGCTTCCCAAGATTTATCATATATTAGAAATTCAAAACAAAATACACAAATTTTCTAAGGAAGGGCTTGAAAATATAATTCATCAATCTTTGAATTGTATAAGGTGCATTAGTAAGTCCAAACAACATCACCAAAAACTCATAATTCCCTTTATGTGTTCTAAAGGTTGTTTTAGGTATCTATTCTTCCCTCATTATAATATGATGATATCCTAAATGGAGATCCAACTTAGTAAATACAATTGATCCATGCAATTCATCTAATAATTCATCAATGATAGGAATCATAAATTTATCTATAATGGTGATCTTGTTAAGCTCTCTATATTTGATATATCCTTATATCTTGAGGAGTGCTAATACCCACCAATGTAGGACAATATATGGTTGGAATAGTTTTGTCTAGTTCTATATCTTGAAAAGATTTTAATTCTTGTTCTTCCTCCTCTTCAAAATCCATATAGAATAATTTCTTCTCACTATAGTTATACCTTTTACTATACTTTCTATCACAATTGAAACATAATCTCTTTTCTATTATTTTATCCATCTGTTGAGTTGTAAACCTTATAGGTTGAATGAGGTTAAGAGTTGGAACATTGTGATCTCTATAGGTGTTAGTGGCCACCCTTCCAGTAACCACAATTTTATTCAACATTGTTTTCCATACTGAAAGCATGCTCTATGGATTTAGGCTCCAAGATGTGAACCTCATGTTGAATGCCCTCCTTCAAATTTACCATAGAATGTTCTTCACTCTAAGGACCAATTAAATAAAGAATGTGTTATCCTTGATGTCCCATAATATGATAACAATTCATATGCATATATGGACCAATAATAGAATCCTTTTTGTGATTATAAAAATATCAGTATCGTACAAATTGATTAGGTTCTAAATACAAGGATGCAATAGTTACCTTATGAAAAGTTTGCACTTGGTGTACATCAAATAACTGCTCCATCTAAAATATCCATTCTATAGGATCATTACCATCAAATTTCCTCATATGGATCTTGGGATTGAATTAGTTCCTTGGTCTCTAGTTAAACCCTTGATGTTATAGACCTTGGAGTGATGACTTATCCTATTTTTTGGAACTTGATATTGTTGTTCTCCTTATGTTCTTCTCAAGGAAGAAAAATTTAGTAAAGGAGGTACAACTTAGGTCCTTGAAAAGGTCCTCCATTATGTAATCGAGATTAATTCCTTTGATGTAACAACCCTAGTTAAATAGTTGCATAGGGTTTATTAATTATAATTAATTAGATAATCTGACTCTCCTAATATGTTTTAGTTAAACAATGATTATTTCTTAATAATATTATTTATTTATTAATTAATTGTTCATATCTGTTGATGATTAATTAATTAATTAATTGTTCATATATGTTGATGATTAATTAATTAATTAATTGACTCATTAAATATTTGAGTAATAAATTAGAGGGGCTTAATAACTTTAAATTATTATTAATAAGACTTTACGTATGAATGGGGGAAAGAAGCATTAAATGAAGGATAAGGTAATAAAGGAGGGGATAAGGTAATTAATGGAGGGGAGGAGAGTCAGTGAAGGGGGAGATATGACGGGGAAGACTCCTACGAGAGAGGAGGATTATGAAAATTGGGGGAAGGAGCATTATTGGCAAGAGGTTTGTATTTCTGAGGGGGATATTTTCTGTTGGACATCTTCTGGTTTTTTTGAGGAGTTGGGTTTTGGGGGTTTTTGTGAACCATTGCAGGGGGCACTGGGTTGTTGGGGGTTTTGGGCACGAGGGGAAGGATTCCTTACGGTATCCTGGAGCTAGGGAGATGGACAGGCTGCTCCTAGCTGGCTGGGTGGTTAGTCGGTTTTTGGGTAGGGTTGGGTCAGTGCATCAGGTTGGGCAAAGCAGTAGGGAAAAGACAACCAGATCAGCGAGAATTAGCATCAGGAAGAGGTATTTTTATTCTGTTATGTAATTCACTAGATTGCTATTCATTAATTAATTTAACCTGCTTATATACTGAATGAAAGAAATTACTTAAATTTTATACGTAGAAGTAATATTATATGTTTCAATTTATGGATTTTATTAGACTTAAATTAATTTGGTCCCTACACATGGTATCAAATCCCTGGTTCAAAATCTGGAGCCAAGGGCCTACCTACCAACCCAGAAATTTAGACAAAGCCCACACAAAAATTTAAACAACCCTGAAACCCTTTAATTAGGTGTAAATCTGAGCTCCAAGCTCCTGCTCCACCTAACCTGCAAGCAATACCCAAAAATAAATGTCAAACACACAAAACAAAAGGCACCTGTTCTATTTATTTTCCCCTTTGAAAAACCTGCTAACAATAGAAAATTTAAACTTTGAGAATAATTATGGTAATTCCATTGTTCAATAGGTACAATGGCTACCAGACAAATATTTGAAATAATTCCTCTGATATTTCTCTTAATGCCAATTCTCAGTGATCTTCACTCAGATGAACTAAATCCTTCTTTATCTTGCAACGCTCCACGAAATACTTATAAGAAACCATTATTTAAATTCGATTAATTTAATCTATTGGCCTGTAAGAAGTGGCCCTAATCATGATGACATGCTCTGTGGTGGTTCAGTATCGCTTCTATGCCCTGGAACTAATTTCAACATTTTAATGACTTTATATTCTGGTAATAAATTTAACATCAGTTATCCAAGGCAGTATAATTCAAAATAACAATTTGATTGGGAAGTCTGTAAAGCTTCCTCTTAAGGCCAATTCCCGGTGATCTTCACTAAAATGAACTGGATCCATCTCAATCTTGAAATGTTCCTGAAATGATTTTAAGAAACCCTGAAATACATTTAAGAAACTATTAAGATAATTTTATTACTTTCCAAAGTAGGTCAATGGGACTAGGATCAACGAATGACATAACTATAGTGGCATTTAAGAAGTGTCAAATTTACAGTTATGCATGTGCAAAGTTCGTTCAAAATTTTGGTTCATTTTACAGTTAGGCTATTTGTCCACAATGACATTGGCCCTTTCAAACCCCTTAATTTTGAACTTGAAAGACTACAAATATATGCCCCAGTCGATTCCACTAATTTAGTTTAATAGGGCAAAAATTTGTAAGATATATATAGCTCCGGGAAAAACAGCCGGGGGTAAGAAGAATAAGTGATGAAAAGTGAAGCTCAATAAGCTTTCCCATCTTTCTTGCAACACTTACCCAGAATTGATGACACAAGGCCTCAATGTGCTTCCGTGAAGATCCACCACCCGATCTGGCACGGGGCTCATCGCAATGCGAGGCGAGGAGATGAGGATCATCCATGCAGGAGGCCTCCACCAAAACCCTCAGTGCGAGTGCCAGCTACAAATGGTAGCTCTCTTCAGTCTGTTGCACCCAATTCTTCCCCCCAACAAGGGTGAGCTCGAGGAGGATGAGGAGCTCAATGACCCTCTGCCTCTACCTCAGCTTCCCCCTCCGCCCTCTGCATGCTTGTGCTGCAACATCAGTAACCTGGCCCCTCCCCCATCCACATTGTGATTCCATCCTTCCTCATTGTGTAAGATTTTTGGGGTTATCACAAACTCCAAGTCCGAGGTCGAGTCATAAGCAACATCCATATTGTAAAATAGAAAACAAAAATTTTCATTAATAAACAAAACAAAAAAAAAACACCCTGTGAAAAACCACAACAAATAATCTATAGACCATGCACCAAGGCATGAGGAGGAGGCGCAAGAACCACAGAGCCGAATGCACCAACACCAAACAAAGAAGCCAGTGCACAAGCACCAATGACCTAGCTATGAGCCAAGAGGAGGAGATTCCACGAGGGTTTGAGTGCTCAACGCATCTAAAGATTCAAAATATATATATAATAGATTAAAAATAAAATTATTGTGTCCAATCCCACAGCTATTGAGCCAAGAAGCTACACCAACAAATAACACAAAGCTCAACATCAAACGCCCAAATGCACAAGCATCGAGTCGAACAAGCCACGACCAAGAGAGGAGCCTGGAAGAGGCGTTTTATCTTGCACTAAACAAAAAAAAAACATACAAGCAAATGCCCAAACACAGAAGCATCGAGTCAAACAAGCCACAGCCAAGAGAGGAGCCTGCAAGAGGCATTTTATCTTGCACTAAATGCCCAAGCATCACCTCCATACACCAAAACCAGCACCAAGAGTAGAGGGAGAGGGCAGAATGGAGAGGTGGCAGAGAGGGAGCATTAGGGTTGAGGAGTTTAGGGTTTGATAGGAGGTGTGTAGGGTTTTAGGTAAGGAAAGAGACGGAGGGGCATGTGGGCCTCATCCGAGGACCCACTACCCACGCTAAAAATTGTTTTTCTTTTTTATTTTCTTATTTAGTTTTATTTTTTTTATTTTCTTATTATTCATTTTTTTATTATTATTTTATTCATTTAGGTTAAATATAAATGTTTTAATTTATTCATTTTATTCATTTTGGTTAAATTTTAATGTTTTAATTTAAATTATAGTTTAAATTAATTTAAATATAATTTAAGTTAAATTAAAGTTTAATTATATTTAATTATAATTAGAGTTAAATTATAGTTAAATTATATTTAATTATAATTAGATTTAAATTATAATTTAATTATATTTAATTATAATTAGAGTTAAATTATATTTAATTATAATTAGA
>SNQJ01S0011213.1:108305-125410 GCA_010110895.2 Picea sitchensis | reverse complement strand
AGATGTGTTATATTTTAATGTTGACTTAATGAGCAATTTTCTAAAGTTAAATTGAAAAATAATTTAAGTGATGGTATTTTAATCTTAGCCATCCATCTCATTGAGAAAGTGAGGGTGGATCTCATCCCTTTATCTCTTTGGAGATAGGGGTTTTGCTTGCTCATTAAGATAAAAGGAAGTCGACTTGATGGCTGGGCACATCAGTTGACGAGAGAGGGTGATTTTCAACTAGATTGCTTGAGGGTTTGTTGGAGAAGGATTGCAAGAAGGACATAGGATAAGATAAGAAAGGGATTGACTTGCCTCCTTAGCATTTGCAAAGGCCAATACTCAGATCTTAAGGAGAACTTCCATATAGGGTGACACAAGTAGCCGTACACTTGACGCAGAGGCTCACACATGAGTTATTTCTGAGTGGTTTTGGTTCGTTGGACTAGTATAGAGACGTACATGTGTTTTGGAAGTGAAATGTTGTGGTTTTACTTATCCATTTGTTGGATTGATGCATTTATAAGAGATATCTATATTCTTTCTGTTGCATATTAATATTAAAATCCACAAACAAAAGAGAACTGATTTTCCCTCCGAGGTTTTTCCAGGCGCTATTTGCCCAAAAATACTTGTGTACTTCATGTGATGTGATTGTTGTTGTCTTATGCATTATTCCTAGTATTTATTTTCTGTTGTGCGTTTAGTTTTGTGAAGAAACCTAGCTGTAAAATAAGAAAGACAATTTCAATTTTTTTTAAAAATGTGCTAAGTAATTTCTGAGTGATATATTGTTGGAGATATTTGGTTCATCTTGTTGTGTTTTAGTAAATTCACATGGTATTAGAGCAGGATTGTTGAAGTAAAAACATCAATGTGTTGGTTGAATGAGATCAATTTCAGATCTAAGCACAAAATCAGTTGGTGAGGGAACGCTAGGGTTTGGACAAAAACACTTTTAGAAATGGCCAGACTTTGAGAGTTGAGGATAGACTTCAAGGTGCTCGGAACTTCCCCACTTGGAAAGAGAGGTTTACCAGAATATTGGATGTCAATGATGTCCTTGAACATGTTAATGATAAAGCAACAACTCCTACAGATGCAACTTTTTTGGGATCCTGGAAGAAGGGATAAGTGAAGGATATGAGCATAATCCTTGATGGGGTAAAGGATCAGATAATCCCACACATTTCAGGGAAAACGTTTGCTAAAGACATGTGTACTACCTTGGGTAGCCTCTATCAGAGTAAGAATGAAGACAAGATATGGTTCTTTGGGAAAGGATGTGAGGTACCAAGATGGAAAAGGGAGAAGGTGTGGTTCCTTACCTCACCCGTCTTACACAAATTAGGGATGAGCTTGCAGCAGTCGGCTCAAAGACAAAGGATTTCAAGTTAGTACGTATAGCCCTAAATGGATTTTCAAAGCCATGTGACACATTTGTGCATGGAATTGTAGCTTGGGAGAAGCTCCCTGACTGGTAGTAAGCAGTAGATGACAACCTCTATAGGAGTAGAGGATTTTTGCAAAATCTTTGAGGAGGATTTCTGCCTTATTGCATGTATGTTGAGCTCAACTGTCACTAGTTTTTGGTATGTGGATATTGGTGCTTCTTGTGATATGATTGGGCGCAATGAGTTCATTAGTACCTTGTAGGATGGAGACATGAATCTTCATATTGAGTTGGGAGATGATGTGCACTATAAGGCCCAAGGCATAGGCACAATGTCACTTCATAGGGAGTTAGGTAAACTGCTCTGCGTCACTGATGTATTATATGTTCCTAGTCTTACCAAGAACCTCATTTTAGTTTCGACCCTGGAAGATAAAGGGTTTGAGGTGACCTTCCATGGAGGAAAGGTGTATATTAGACCAAAGGGGTCTACAACCAAGATGGATAAAGTAATTGGGGTTCATAGGGAGAAGGTATATAGATTGCATTTTGAGCAAGCAAAATCATTAGTCAGTAGCAACACATATTTGAGTGAGTTATGGCACCAAAAGATGATGCATTTACATTTTGGTGCGTTGATTCATTTGATACAGGCAGTTATATGAGTGCCTAAGGTTGCAACTGAGAGGCATGACCCCTGTAAGGGTTTCACTTTGGGCAAATATTCCAGCAAAGAATTTTCATCTAGTGAGCATAGGTCCAAGGGGATCTTGGATCTAATACATTCAGATGTTTGTGGTCCTATGAGTGTGCAGTCACTTAGTGGATTCAACTACTATGTGATATTTATTGATGACTATTACATGAAGACCTGTATATATTTTTTTACGACCAAGGATGAGGTCTTTGACAAGCTCATGGAGTTTAGAGCTCTAGTAGAGAACCGATCTGGTAGGAGGATCTAGATACTTAGATTGAATAATGGGGGTGAGTACACCTCTAATGAGTTTGTGGAGTATTGTGTTGCAGAGGGTATCAAGAAGGAGCTCACAGTTCCATACAACCCACAATAGAATGGAGTAGCAAAGCGTAAGAACAATACCATAGTGGGAGCAACGCGTGCGATGATACATGATCAAGGATTGCCTATGTTCCTATGGGCTATGGCTTGTCGCACAACTGTATACATTTAGAACATGAGTCTCCACACTATTTTGGGGAGATTAACACCCGAGGAGGTATATAAAGGCACCAGGCTAGATGTGATTCATCTTCGCATATTTGGGAGTGTTTTTTACTATCATGTCCCTTCGGAGAATAGGACAAAGTTGGACCGCACATCAGATAAGGGGATATTGGTTGGATACAATGAGACTTTAAGTGCCTACCACATATTTGTGCCAGAATGCAGAAGGATAGTGGTGTGAAGAGATGTGTATTTTGAGGAGGAGAGGGCCTTGAGGAGATCTATAGATATGCCAATACAAAAAGAGGACCAGTAGGGACATGACTCGAGGCAAAAAAGTGAGGAGGTACAGGTACAAAGTACAAAGTCACAGGCATAGACACAAGGTACAAGTGTTAGCAGGGAGATTAGTGGACATGACAGTCAGAAGACTAATGAGGAGAATGAGCAGCCTGAGGCTATTTCATAGGATATTGACACTATACCACAACCTAAGTGGTACAGGTCCATAGTCAATGATTCTAGATAGATAACGCCTCCAACGATATCTTTCAAAGATGGTAGACCACCACAGAGATTTGGGCATATGGAACTCATGACATAACTTATAGATGCCGAGCCTTCCACTTATGAGAAAGATGCACAACATGGAGTGTGGCAGGAGTCCATGATGGAGGAGTATGCATATATCATGAAGAATGATGTATGGGAGGTGGTGCCTAAGACAGAGGGAAAACTGGTGGTTGGATTAAGATGGATCTATAAAGTCAAGCATGTAACTCATGGAAGCGTGGAGAAGTAAAAAGGTGCACTTTGTAGCCAAGGGGTTTGCACAGAAAGAGGGAGTTGATTATGAGGAGACCTTCACCTCAGTGGCTAGATATTCCTCCTTCTAAGCAGTTATTTCACTTGCAGCAGAGATGGGCTGGCGTGTTGACTAGATGGACGTGAATACTACCTTCCTCAATGGATTTATTGAGAAAGAAGTCTACATTGAGTAGCCCGAGGGTTTTGAGATTGGAGATAGGGATACACATGTTTGCATGTTGAGACGAGCCTTGTATGGGCTCAAGAAGGCACCTTGGGCTTGGTACTCAAGGATCCACAATTACCTTAGAGAGATGGGATTGCAACAGACTGAGGCTGATCCAAACCTTTATTTTCTAGCAGGCGAGGTGCCTATGAGACTGGTACTTTATATTGATGATCTATTTCTTACTAAATATGAGTAGGTGATTATAGGTTGCAAGGCTAACCTTGCAGTAGAGTTCGAGATGAAATACCTTGGTTTGATGCATTACTCCCTTGGTCTGTAGGTTTGGCAAAAAGATGGTCGCTTCTTCTTGGGACAGGGGAAGTATACAATAGAGATCTTGCATAGGTTCATGATGACAGATTGTAGGCCCATGTCCATACCTCTAGTGAAGAACTGGAGGAAGATAGATACATCTAGTTCTGAGACATTGGACCCCACCATTTATCATCATCTTATTGGATCGCTCATGTATATGGTCAACACTAGACATAATATTAACTTTGCAGTCAACTCTTTGAGTCAATTCACGGTGGACCCTCAAAGAGTGCATTGGATAGCTACGAAGCGCGTGCTTCACTACTTGAGAGGTACAATGGAGTACATGTTGTTGTATGAGCGTAGTGGTGGAGTGAGATTGGCATGTTTTACAGATGCTTATTGGGCAACATGTGTAGAGGACATGATGTGTTGCTTCAACACAGGATCATGTATTATATCTTGGTTCAATAGGAAGCAAAGATCAATGGCATTGAGATTTGCTGAGGCAGAGTACATGGCAACTAGTTTAGCAACATGTAAGGCACTGTGGTTGAGGAAGTTTTTCTTGGGACTATTCGATAAGGAGTTAGAGGCTACTGTGATACATTATGATAATCAGAGTTACATCAGGCTCTTTAAGAATCCTGTGTTTCATGATCGTAGCAAGAATATAGACATACATTATCACTTCATACAAGATTATGTACATAGTGGAGCTATGAGGCTCCAATACATATAGACAAATTATCAGATGACAAATATATTTACCAAGGCACTTTGTAGACAAAAGTTGGCGAAGTTCAGAGATAAGATAGAGTTGGTACACAATCCCTTCCTCACTAAGAGGGAGCGTGGAGAAGTGTATCATGGAAGGTATTCCCCTTGTGTGGCGTCCCAACATGGTGGGGGACAATTAAACTAAGCCAAGTTGATGGGTTGATCTCTTTCCTAAAGTTTTACTTAGGAAAAAGTACAATATATGTGTTATATTTTAATGTTGACTTAATGAGTACTTTTCTATAGTTAAAAGTGAAAAATAATTTAAGTGATGGTCTTTTAATCTTGGCCATCCATATCATTGAGAAAGTGAGGGTTGATCTCAACCCTTGATCTCTTTGGAGTTAGGGTTTTTTCTTGCTCATTGAGATAAAAGGAGGTAGACTTGGTGGTTGGGTGCATCAGTTGACGAGAGAGGGAGATTTTTCAGCTAGATCGCTTGAGGGTTTGCTGGAGAAGGATTGCAGGAAGGGCAGAGGAGATGATAAACAAGGGATAGAATTGCTTCCTTAGAATTTGTAGAGGTTGATACTTAGATCTGAAGGAGAGCCGCCATACAGGGTGATGTAGAGGTGATGCAGTTAGCCATACACTTGATGTAGAGGCTCATGCAAGGGTTATTTCTGAGTCATTTTGGTTCGTTGGATTGGTATAGGGCCGTATAGGTGTTGTGGAAGTGAAATTATGGGGTTTTACTCAACCATTTGTTGGATCAATCCATTTGTAAGAGATCTCTATATTCTTTCTGTTGCATATTAATAAAATCCACAAACATAAGATAACTGGTTTTCCCTTCAGGATTTTTCCAGGGGCTATTTGCCCAAAAATACTTGTGTACTTCATGTGATGTGATTATTGTTGTCTTCTGCATTTTTCCTAGTATTTATTTTCTACTATGCATTTAGTTTTGTGAATAAAGCCAACTGTAAAATAAAAAAGACAATTTCAATTTTTTTTTTATGTGCTAAGTAATTTTTGAGTGATATATTGTTGGAGATATTTGGTTCATCTTGTCGGGTTTTAGTAAATTCACAACACATTTAAGGCAGTATGTTTAGGCAGACCTGGAAAATGATGAAGAGTTTTATAAAGGAGCTATCTCAACTTTGGGTGTAAAATTTTCAGGTATTAGTGAATTTTGGAGAAAAGAAGAGGATTTTCCTTCAACAATCCATTTAAAATAATTAAAGGCATGTTGGCTCAAGATAATCAAAAGTTTAAAAGAAATGTTAGTTGAGTATGATGTCATAAGTGTAAAAGGGGATGAATTATATTTAAATTTGATTGAGTTAGAACCAACCAAGTTGATTGAAGACATGGAGGACCCACACTTAATTATGAATTCAATTCTCCTATCAAAGGAACAAATGGAAGAAAAGTTGGACTACTTAAAAATTGCATCAGCAAAAAAGTTCAACAACCTGACCAAATATTCAAAGATAGAGAGAGAGAGTTGGTTGGTCTGTTATGTGAACAAAAACGATGATATCAAGGATACCCTCCATCAACTCTTGATGGATTTTAAAGATCTTGAAAATTCATTATTTGATGCTAAAGTGAGACATGATATAGCAATGGCACCAATGAGAGAATATATTGAAAATTGGTTAAAGAACGTTGTAATCAAAATAAATAAATCAGATCAGGCAAAAAAAGTTACAATTGGTCAGGGAGTTCCAACAAAGGAAAGTATAAAGACATCCCAACCAACAAATGAAAGAGAGAGAATCCATCATTGTAAGTCAAGAGGTCATCTTTCATAATTTCTCATCTTCTATACTTCTCATTTGGAAATCATCCAACTTATGTATTTTCATTCATTGAAAAATTATAGCCGATTTCTAATTGTTTTTATCTTTTCTTCTAGGTCCAGGTCTACCTTTTAAAGGTCCACAGGAGCCCCATCCCAGTTCTTTTGGACGAACAATTTTATTTTAACTTTTACATTTTAGTGTAAAACTAGACAATTATTTTTTTCAAACTCAGCAAAGAACTTTATCGGGGCATACCTTTAATGATTTCTCGAAGTTTGAGATCTTCAAGTACAAGATTTTTGGAATATGCTCATCAAATTCTTTTCCATTGCTGAATGCAATACTCATTTAAATTTCTCTGCATTGTGGCCTTATATCTTTTCTGTCTTATGATATGACCAAATCTTGCTTATAATTTGATGGATGTGAGGAAAGTGTTAATCTTAGATGATGTTTTCTTTACTTCTATATAATACTGTAAAGATATCATATTTTTGTTTTGAATAATTTGCTGGTCCTTTTCTTAGGAACCTTTGTTTTGTGAATATACTTTTTATATTTAAACTGTATTTTCATAATTCATTTCAAGCAATAACAAAGGAGCACTACCCCTTTCAAAACACAGGGGGATTTTTCCTCATGATGTTGTTGTTGAGATCTCTAACAATATAAACATCAACATTTTTGGCCACTATACTAGGGAGAACAAAAGGTTGGTTTCACATACCGAGATTTTAACGACTCAACTAGAACCGAATCAACCTTACTTACAAGTGGGAATGATAAATCAAGGAAGTATTGTACATCAATTTTATGATTTGGTGTTAACTACAACAAAAAATCGAGAAGATCTTGAAAGAAATTAGGAAACCCTTGCTCGAGAAGAAGAAAGAAAAATGGCCTTGAGACAAAGAAGACAATTGTAAATGCAAGAAAAACTGGAACCTTATAAAGGTCCACTAACAAGAAGTAAAAGAAAGAAACTTCAACTTCACGAAGTTGGTGAAATTTAGAAAACATAAACAAATCAAACCCTAATCATTGGGGATTGAGAAGAAAGAAATGAGATTCCTAATGAAGAAAGAGAAAGAAACGATAGACAAAGAATTCCAAGAAGAAGTGCCAGGTCCAACCCACTTAATCTACAAGGGGAACAACATACATTACCAACCCTTCCTTAAGGAGTTTTACCAGTATTTTCAGGCGATGGAATCATGTATCCAAAAAGACATATGGATCAATTTTTAAGTGTTTGTGATATGCATTTGATTGAACATGATGATGTGATGGCCAGAGTCTTGCTGCAAACCTTTATAGGTCCAACTTATGAATGATATCTTTCTCTCCCATCTCAATCAATTAGATCATTTCATGATTTAGAAAATATGTTCATGACTGTGTATGTGCCCCCCATATCATACTCCACTTACTCAGTTTACTCAAATCCATCTCAAGAAAGGAGAAATAATCAGAGATTTTAACTTACGATTCTTTAAGACTCTAAATCAAATCCCATAAGAACAACGCACAAATTCTCCTATCATATTTGTATGCTATAAGAATTCCATGCCTTTGAATGTGAATTATGCAATTATAGATTCACAAATAAATGATCTACGTGCAACAATTCAAAAGGAAACAAAATGGAAGAGTTTATGTTGGAGTCCAATGTTGATCCCAAGATCAGTCTTGGAAAAGTACAAAGACAAATGACTACTCCTTCTATATCACCTCAAGGATCATCTAGTTCAGAAAGTGTCGAGAATTGAGCAACTTGTGGAGGAATTCTTCAAGGGGTCCCCCCTAATTTAAGAAATGATCCCGGAGCTACCCAGGAAACAAGACAAAAGATAGAGATGGCTCAAATGAGTAGAACAATTAGACAAATGCAGTACGAGATTACTAGACTTAAAAGAGATGAAAATTTTGTTCCACCAAATCCAAACTTAATAATTCCAATACAAGATCGAAGAATAAGAAATGATAGGTTGAAGAACATAGACCAAGAGTACCTAGAGTTACAAATACTAATGCCTTCATGCTAGAAGAACTTGTAGAAGAGAAAATTTTTGAAAATTTTGATGAAGGGCTTGAGATGTAAAACCAAGATGAGTTTTGAATCGGTATAAATGGATGAGGTACATCACATCTTTTTAAGATTTTGATGAACAAAGAAGATCTGACTATTCAAAGATAATGTTGTTCAGACCAGAGCCTAAGTAAATAAGTTTGAGACAAGGGAAGCACGAAAAAGAAAAAGGCAATGCTTCATAACCAACAAAACAATAAATGATTGTTAATCAGACAAAGACTCCATTGAAAATGAATTATAATCTAGTTGATGAGCTAACCAAGCTCACTTAATTACCTTACCCTTCATGGAGGTGGTAAAGACTGCATAACAAAGATAAAATATTTTGAAGATATCGGATGATACAAATTCAAGAATAAAAGTTGTTGTCCTTGAATACGAACATCATAATGTTTCATCAGTAATGGCAAGGGGTAAAGTCTCACCATCTTACATATCCATAGAAAATCCTTGATTTTACATTACATAATTTTTTTTTTTTTTTTTTTTTTTTTTTTTTTTTAAGTTTTAAACATGTGAATTAAGGCAATGCATATAGATTCTTAAGCAATATAGAAATTAGTCAATGGCTCATACAAAGAGTACCTGGAGATTTTTTACCCGGAAACCCTCAACCGGGAAACCTTTTCTTATTTTCATTATGGGAATTGCCATTAAGCCATACAATGTATACCAATGTTTTAAGGAATTTATTCCGTAAGATGCAAAACTTCAAATCCCTGTCTGGGATTAATTTTCAAATCAGCTAAAAATAGCAAAGTCAGCTAAAATGAAAAACAACCCACACACACACAATAGCAAAACGGAGTTGTGAGAGTATGCATTGCCACACACACACACACATGCAAATAGTATAACACATACCCAAGCGAGCCTAACAACATCATTCCACTATCAGTCATGGAAGATCTTGGAATGGGATACTGGCTTTATGAGACAGAAGCGTATATACCATTGATTCTTGGAATGGGATGCACACAATACTATGAGACCGAAGAAAGCGTATATGCCATTGATTTAAGAAAAGTCCCGACATATGGTGAAATAAAATATTTTTGTGCATGGATAAGTGCAACCCTTCATATTACAACAATTTTCACTATCATAGTTGTGGATTTGCCTCCAACATATGGAGTTGTATTAGGAAGGGATTGGTGTTAATTAATTGGAGGGTATATTATGAATGATGGAACTTACATGTGCTTCCTAATAAATATGGGACAATGGTTAGGGTTCCTCAAGATAATAGAAAACCTATATCATTCAAAAAGAAAGTGACTGAAGTAATGCATAATTATATTGATGATGGAATTGGAAATTATGTTGTTCTTAGTACAGAGAAAATAAACCCTTTTTAAGCAAGATGAAGAAGATTATTTCCAAGGGTTCTGGAAAATGTCTTTTGATGGTGCCTATTCTAAGTCTAAAAATGGAGTTGGAATCATTTTAAAAATTTATTAGTCTGATATATATCCATAAGCCATCATATTGGAATTCCCATGTACCAATAACGAAGCAGAATATGAAGCATTGATCCAAGGAATGATTCTTGATCTCTAAATGAGAGTAGAAAATTTGGTGGTAATTGGTGATTCATAATTGGTTATCAATCATGTTAAGAAGAATTACAAAATCAAGAAAGAAAAACTAAAATATTATGCAAAAAGAGCATGTGAACTCATGGATTCGTTTAATTCTTTCAATATCTCTTTCATTCCTTGAGAGAAGAACCAAAAATATGATTCATTAGCAATAGTTGCATCTCTTTTCAATTTAGATGATTCCCAAAATCAAAGTACATTTTAGGTCAAAAGAATTTTCCAGCCTTCAATACCTTATAATCAAGACTATTTGCAAGTCTTTGAAAATGATGAACATATTGCAAATTTCCTCACATATCATGATTCAATGATTTCAAATGATTCAGAAGAAAAGAAAAATTCTCCCAAAGAGCTTGGTGATAAGAGTATTGCAGTTTTTACAAAGGATTGTGTTAGTTTGGAATCTCTTTTTACAAGAGATTACTAAACAAAAATATCATATCCAAAAGAAGAGACATTTGTTAGGAAGGTTCAAGAGTGACAAAAAATAAACATTGGTACTCTTGATTCTCCAAAGTATTTAAATATTGGTACTAGCTGTACAATTGAAGAAACTGATCAATACACTTCACTATTCAGAGAATTTCATGACGTTTTTGCTTGTACTTATGATGATCTGAAGGAATATGACAAGTCTATTTTTCAACACATTTTACCGCTTAAAGAGGGATCAAGGCCTGTTAATAAAAAATTAAGAATGATAAATCCTAAGTTGAAGCCCTTGGTAAAAATGGAGTTGGAAAAATTGAAGAAGGCCAACATAATTTTTCCAGTTAGACATTCAGAATGGCTCTCAAATCCCGTTGTAGTTAGAAAAAAGAATGGATAAATTCATCTTTGTGTTGACTTCAGAGATCTCAACCGAGTAAGTATTAAAGATAACTACCCACTCCATGCCATGGAGATGTTATTGCAACAGATCATTGGTTCTGCTTTAATGTCCATGCTGGATGGTTTTTCTGGATATAACCAAGTGCTTGTTGCCGAGGAGGATAGACCAAAGACTGCCTTTGTTACACCATGTGATACTTATGCTTATATTCACATGCCTTTTGGGTTGAAAAATGCTGGTGCAACTTTTCAAAGGGCAATGGACCACGCTTTTAAAGATTTGATTGGGAAATTTGTGACAGATTATCAGGATGATATGATTATTCACTCGAAACTAAGGAAATAATATATCAAACATCTTAGACAAGTCTTTGAACGTTGCAGAATGTATGGTATATCCTTAAATCCCAAGAAATGTTTATTTGCAGTATTAGAAGGAAAACTTTTGGGGTGAGTAAAGAAGACATATATATAGGTCAAGAAAGAATTAAAGCCATTAATGATCTCAGTCCTCCAACATCTAAAAAGGGATTACAATCCTTCTTTGGAAAGATAAGTTTTGTATGAAGATTTGCTCAGACTTTGCTACAATTGTAAAGCCAATAAACAAATTGTTGAAGAAAGACCAGAAATTTGAATGGACTATAGATATTCAAACAACATTTACAAAAATAAAGCATGCAATTACTATTGCTCCAGTCCTCATCAACACAAATTTTGATAAATATTTTATATTGTATTCATTTCCCTGAGAAGAAACTATTGCTTCCATATTGACACAAAGGAATTCAAGGGGATGAGAACCACCAATCAATTTTATGAGCAAAACATTGCATCATTATGAATTGAGATACTCAAAAATAGAAAAACAAGCCCTCTCTCTGGTTAAAATAGTATCACATTTCAGAACATATATTTTTTCATCTCATGCCATAGCTTATGTCCCGACCTCTCCAGTAATGATGCTGCTTAATCAACAACTTAGAGAAGGAAAATGGAAAAATTGGCTTGCTAAAATCCAGTAGTATGATATTGAAATAAAGCCTGTAAAAGTAGTCAAGGGACAAGGATTGTGTAAATTAATGACATGGATTGATGCAGTAAATGCAAATATATCAATTTCATCAGGGTCATCTTTGTCAACCTCTGAATGGTATAAAACATAATATTTTATTTGAATTATGGGAAGATATTGTTGGAATGTCTTCCAAAGAAAGAAGATCCATAAAAATTAAAGCCGATCAATATGTATTAGTTGCTGAAGTTTTATTTCGGAGGAATTTTGATGGGATTTTATTGAGATGCATCAATTGTACACAGGCTCAAAAAGTTCTACAAGAATTTCATGAAGGTGTTTGTGGATGACACTTTGCACCCACAAAAATTTCCCATAGAATCATTAGAGCATGTTATTATTGGCCATCCATATTTAACGACTCTTACTCAATGAATAGAAAATGTATCTCTTGTAAAAATTTTTTAGGTAAGAAGAAGAAAGCAACAATGCCATTACATCCTATAACAATTGAAGAGCCATTTGCACAATGGGGCCTGGACTTTATTGGACCAATCAATCCCAAATATAGTAAAGGTCATTGATATATCCTCACTACAACTGACTATTTTACAAAATGGCAAGATCAAGTTGTAGCTTTGAAAAGGGCCGATTCTGAACAATTGATCATTTTCCTCAAAGATAATATTTTGTCAAGATTTGGAGTTCTAGAAAAATTTATAACTATAATGGATCAATCTTCATTGGTTCAAATTTAGAAAATTATGCGGGGAATACAATATCATTATGGGGAAATCATCAAATTACTATCCCCAAGGGAATGGTTTGGCTGAATCTATTAATAAAACATTGATCCAGATTCTCAAGAAGACAATTGCTGCAAATAAGAGAAATTAATTTATGGAATTGATTGATGCATTATGGACTAGTAGACTCACCCCGAAGGATAGTACATGATTTTCACCATACACATTAGTATATGGAAAGGAAGCAAAAATTCATATTCATTTAGAATTGAATGCTCTAGCTTATGCCGTGGACAATCAAGATATCAAACATGTTTCTCCCCTCCAAAGAAGATATTATCAGTTGATACATTTGGAAGAATAATGAACCCATGCATTGAAAAACATGAGTCAAAGACAACAAATCATCAAAAAACATTTTGACCAAAGTTCGTCTACAAAATATTTCCAAAAGGATCAGTTGGTATTACTATGGAACAACGAAAAAGAAAAACCATCCTTACATTCAAAATTTGGAGCACTTTGGATCGATCCATATTTGATTGAAAAAGCTCTTGGGTACAATTCTTACTAGTTGAAATATATGAAAGGTACAATTCAAATGTTTCCTGATAATGGGAAACAACTTAAAATATTTTTCTCTTGAAATCCCCAATTCACAAAACTGTACATAGCCTTTTCCCCTTTATACATTCTTGTTTCGTCTTTTTATCTTCCTCATCTGACTCCATCTCCCAATATCCAATTTTTTCTTTTTCTCTGGATTCTGGATTCTCAGTGACTCGTAGGGGGTTACTATCCCATAATTGGATCCATTTTTTGACCGACAGGTTTTAATAAATCTTATGTAAATTTTCTTGTATAGTCCATACCAAATTTTCCTCCATAGATAGAAAATTTTGAGATCATTGCGGGATCCTAACATGTTGTGTTGCTATTCTGAACTTTCATGACCTACATATTGTTTCTTAAATTTCCCCAACTTCCTTTTCGCACTATCCACACTTATAATATTTTTGAAAGCGGATTTTCATTTGCATGTGTAGAACACTATCCCAATTCTCCTGCTGTCCCGCTTGTGCACTATCCAAGTTGTCTGCTTGTTCCATCACGTCTGCCTTCCCGATCCTTCTACCATCCTTCCATCCCGATCCTTCTAGCACCTTGGCATCCTGATCCTTCTAGCACCATGCTGGCCCGATCCTTCCATTACTTTGGTTACCTCGATCATTTGCTTGTTCCACTTTTCCACTCTTTCGATCGTCCGCCACCCTTCCACGCTTTATGTCTTATCCTATGACGTTTCCCAACATGCATTAAATCATTTTTTTTGGAAATGACTACCACTCGTATATGTGTTAATACCATTATAAATGATGAGTTTCTTGAGATAACTTCCCATAAATGATAATACCAATTACCATTTAAAATAATTTGAATTAAGAGTTAAAAAACAAGTTAAAATAAACAAGTGTATTTCGATAATACCAATTTGAAAAAGCTATTCATCAAGTCTGTCACCTTGGCTAAGTACGACAACTCGAAGAAAAGAACAATTCTGTGAAGATACTATCAATATTTTGGGAAGAGAAGACTAGAGATTTCAATGGTCACAAGCCTACATGTATTATTCTACATTACCACCCTCGAAAAAGAATTCAAACATGATTTGGATATCAAGAATTGGATCGACAGGTTGTCTTCCAAAATTTTATGATTCAAAGGAACTAATTTCATTGTGTATTGACAAGTTTGATAAGGAACATACAATTATTCAGTTACAGGGAGAATCACCCATCTCTTTAGCTCCTTTAACTTTTAAAAGAAAGTTCAAACTCCCTGAACCAACAATGGTTTTCAAGTGCGCCAAAGATGAAGATTTCTTGAAGATGAAGAAAGGATGATTCGAACTCTGCATGACTACCTTGAAGACCTGACAATTTTTCCTCAATACCTCTCAAATATTCAGGTATGTTCACTAAAGAACCCGTATCGAGAAATGGCATGGTTATTTGCCAGAATAGCTGGAAAAAAATCTACGACTACAATTCCTAAGCTTTCTTTGTACATACTATATTTCTCAATTCATGAGAATGTCATCTTCGACTAGGCTAGGACTATTTCAAGTGAGTCATCTTTTTGTTGGGAAATTTTCGAAAGAATTAAAAGTTTTGCAGGTCTTCATATTTTTCGTCGTGACTTATTGTCATGTGTTCAAAGGCCTACCCTTGGTCAAAAAGGCAAACTATAAATTTGACCCTATACAAATGCGGTACCCTGCACTCTTGAAGCAAAAGGCCGCATATAAATTCTATGAAGTGAACAATGATATTGTCTTTGCTTTCAAAAGGTTAATTTATGGACCCAATATGTAAATATTATCACTAGAGGCTGCATATTTCTTAGGTGGGAAAGGAAGTTTTGAAGCTATGGAAAATTTTAGTGTTGTTAGACTTTACTGTTCATATAATGAGAAACCTTCATACCTACGATACTATGTTTTTGATAAAATATTTATAGTTGATATATGTAAAAAACATAAATTTTGGGCTCACTTTTTTAATGAGAAAAGGAAAAAACAGTTCATCCCATTACCATGGAAAATTGGGGAAATAACTATACAAGTCATTGCCCATCTTGATGAAATATCTGTTGATGTTTGGACAACATTAGAAAGACATTCTCTAATGATAATAATTAACAATATAATTATTATTGATTATTAAATATAATATATAATACGTAAATGATAATAATAAATAGTTATTGATTATTCAAGGGACGCATCCTTTCATGTATGGTCACCTTATTTTCCCTATATATGGAACACTCATTATTATAATAATATATCGAATATCTCTCATATCTCATATGAATGAAAACCAACATGGTATCAGAGCAGGTCTGGGTTGACTCCCTCACGTGAGGGCCCAGGTAAATATGAAATTCGCAATGGCAACGTTACTACTGCTCACGTCCGGGAAGAAAAGGATTTCGATAGTTCGCAATGTCCTCCAGTTGAAGCAACTACCAACAACAACAAAGAGAATGAGTTCTTGCAGCCTCCCTGCAGGGTTGGTAGCAGAGCGACAATGAAGAACAACAATCTTAGGAGAAACAACATCACAGGTTAGAAGAAACAACCTTAGAGAGGCCCCGACGTGGCTCAGATTGAACGACTCAGATTACTAGAGTAGAAGAAAAGGATGTTTTATGAAGAAACAACAACACTATTGGCTCCTACTCATATGGCACCATTGCAATCTTATGTCTATGGATGCAACAAAGTGTTTGAAAGGCATGGGAGAGGACTGGTGTTTTCTTTGCTTGAGGCACACGATCGACAATCCTAACATTTGTCTGCATTTTCTTAGCAGAATGATTGGATGTTTAGTTTCCCGATTTCGAGTTCTAATCCTGGGCAGAGTTTTTACGATCTTGACGCCCAATTTCCTTACTCTTTTCAGGTTCTCCAGAGGTAAAAACATTGTAGCATCTCAGAACCACTGGACGCGCTGCAATATTTCTTGACTGTCCCTGACGACACCGATAATTGTAGTAACTATATCGTAGGAGAGATAATCCATGTGGAGGATGACTGTCGATATAGAGTTTTAACATCTCATTGTTATCAACCTCATGACCATTTTTTTAATGCTAGCTGGAAGGAAGTTATGGCGGGGTGACTTAATGGAACTAAGGCCTGCAAGTTTCAGAAGGTTGCTGATACATGTCAATTTGCTGAGACGTGGCCGGAAATACTACCTTCATGCATGTCTTTTCTTCAAAGCGTTGGAGGTTTAATGGTTGGCGTTCCGCTCATAGCGAGAATTTCCTATTACAGTTGGGAATGCATAGGTTTGAGCTTAAATTCTGCAAGGCTAGATTTTATTTGACGTGGGGTTGGTTGATCCAGGTTTGTGTTTTCATGAGGCAAAAATGAAAATTGTCTAGGATCGAGTTCAACCATGGGTGCTCCTATTGACCTGACCATGGTTGTTTATATGGGTCCTCTGTGCTCATTTCTGGTGAAGATAGGCCTTTCCAGTACATCGGATCACTCCTTAGTGGTTGCAACAACGTTGTTTATTACTCTACTCTGTGCTTGCATTGTAATTGGGCATCTTTTAGAGGAGAATAGATGGATGAGTGAGTCCAATGCAACACTCATAATTGGATTGTACATCGGAGTAATAGTATTGCTATTTAGCCAAGGAAAAAGCTCACATATTATGCTATTCAACGAGGAGTTGTTTTTTCATTTATCTCCTTTCGCCCATAATATTTAATGGAGAATCACCAATACATCATCTTTGTGATGTGCTGACTATTGTTCCCTAGCTTGTGGAAAATATGGTATTTCTATGTGGAGCGATACATCCAAAGATGGATCATGTGACATACTGGAATATCAGTTCGGTACAATTG